>CAHIKZ030000372.1:970000-1050000 GCA_903632075.3 Acanthosepion pharaonis | reverse complement strand
TCGTACTAACACTTTCTACTTCTCTGTATATATTCCTGTTTGTAATATATCTGTGTTATTCCATATCCGTGTTCGAGTTCTTCTTTATTGGTTCTACCTTGGATTATCACCCAGGGTACAAGGAACCGGACCATAACAGAAACAAAGAAAGAAAAAAATAAAAGGACAAACGCATGCAAAAAAAAAAAAAGGATAAAAAAGGAAAAGGGAGGTAATTAAAAAAAAACGGAGAAAAGCTAAGAAAAAATTGAAGAGTGGCGGAATATCTAAGAAGAAAGTAAAGATAGAAAAGGAAAACAGCTTAGAAAGAAAGAAAGGGTAAGAATGAAGGAAATAATGAAAAGAGAAAAGGGGATGATACAAAAAAAATAGAAAAGAAAATGATAAAAAGAGAAAGTGAAGGGAAAAATAAAGGAAAATGTAAAGCAGAAATGTAAGAAAACAAAAACGAAAAAAAGAAAGAAGAAAAAATGACAGAAAGAAAAAAAGAAAGAAAGGAAACAAAAGAATGAGAAATTAATGAAAACAAAAAGAAAGAAAAAGAGAAGCTATGACAATGAAAAAAAATGTAGACAAAAATGTACTGATCAAATGGCTACGTGTAAGTAGAAACACACTTGGAAATATTAGAAACTCCTCGTCATCCATTCATTCTATGGAGGAGTTGTCTTCTGTGTGATGAGTCTTGCAAAGGATCTTTTATGGCTTCTTCAACTTATTGCCATCCCAGTGCACATCGACAGGAATAGGTAGATATATAGCTATAGACTGCTACCCACAAAGTAGGTTCTCCCTCCTCACATCGACTGGAAAAGTAAATGCCACTAAATATGTTCCATCACCGCTGCAGAACGTTGCTCAATACATCTACGATCTTTTAGTGAAACTGCTACATAATTTTTTCATCGGTGTTGACTACTGTAACCTTTATAAGGCGGCGGGTATTTTAAATTCAGAGTTGATGTTCTCTTAGATTAATTTTTAACACGGCTAAAATATAGTCTGCTACTATTTAAGACATAAAGGTAAGTATAAAAGAAAATGAATGCAAATGAGTAAAAAGGGTGAATAAGCACAAAAGGCAAAAAGAAAGAGAACATTTTAAAAAACAATACGAAGATATGGATACGCAAAGGACACTTGCAAAAAGAAAACAAATAATATGAATATAAAATGAGAAGAAATGAAAATGATGAAACTGAAATGAGAGAATAAAGTCACATTTAGTGTAGAAATTGCTCTCTCGTGTGGTTTGTAACACATTATTTATCATCTCTCAGTTGCGTCTCTGCTAGGAAACTTATACTGAGAGGTGTCCAGCCTGGTGAACAACTGCTCGAGGTCACGCTTTCTCATTGCACCAGAGAGAGAGAGAAAGAGAGAGAGAGAGAAAGAGAGAGAGAGATGGGGGGATCGGTGCTCGCACCTAATCCATCGCAACCAATGGGCAATTTTTGTTCCTAGCCCGGGTGTTCGTGCTCGGCCTCCCCGCATTAAACCGACCTTGATTTCGTATAGGGTTGTCTAAATACAAATAAAGTCAAATTTCGCCACAGTGATTGACGGAAGTCACTCAAAAGTTATGGCGATCAATATAAAACTAACATAATTCATATTTAATATCTACTTTAGTCAGATATAAATTGGTTATAGGTTGAGCTACAAGTATTGAACTAGTATTGAGTTACATCTGAAATGCCGTGTGGCTATCAAGCAGTTCTAATTCCAGTTGTATTAATGATGATAAAAATGTAGAATATAATTTTGCAAAAAGTGTGGGGTATGTTTTAACGATTATAGAACCAAGGTGATCCTGTATTTAATATCAATATCATACTTCATTCAAAAGATAATAGTTACAAGATTGACCCACAAGTATTGAACTAAGTTACATTTGAAAAGCCAGTGCGGCTACCAGGAAAATCTAACTACAATTGTATTTTCTTCAGAAAACGAAAATATAGAATATACAATGGCAAGTGCTTATAGTTATAGTTTGTTTTTAAACTCCTTATGATTCATTTAATGCCGAAATTCTTTTTTGTGATGTCAACGAATACTCGTTGTCACTTTCGTAATGTTCGTTGTAGGACTTTGCAATCGCAGATACATCTATAGTAATGCCGTTGAACAATACCGGTGCCAGACGCCTTTGAATAGCACTCGCACTAAGAGTACTTGCAAGAAAATACACGCTCGAATAGTAATTCGTATAGTGATCCGAATAGAGAAATAGTATAGTGAATAGAGTAGAGAATAGTGATCCGTATAGTAATAGAGGATAGAGTAGAAATAACGATCCGAATAGTAATAGAGGATAGACAAGAAATGGTGATCCGTAGTGTAATAGAGGATAGACTAGAAATAGCGATCCGAATACTAATAGAGGATAGACTAGAAATGGTGATCCGTAGTGTAATAGAGGATAGACTAGAAATAGCGATCCGAATACTAATAGAGGATAGACTAGAAATGGTGATCCGTAGTGTACTAGAGGATAGAGTAGAAATAGCGATCAATCCAAACGTCACGCGACTTCCTATATAAGCGTTTCCTCTATGGTCACATGGTCTACTTAATTCAATAATGGGATCGACTTTCTTTGCTCACTGGCGTTCTATGTTCGAACTCAAGTGTCGGCAGTAATACTTTATTCCTATATAACAATTTTCTTATTAACTTTAGCCTTTTTTTTCTTCCAAAAATTTATTGCTGGTAATTTTTAATATCGCTTTTTAATATGAAATTGTATTGCTATTAATTTTTTTCTAATGTATATATTTTTATATTTTCATGGTTTTGGCCCAGTTTGGGTGGGGTGGGGGGTCACTATTTGCCCGTAGCTGGGGCTGGAAATGCTGCTACTATCTGGTAGATTGGATCTGGGAACAAGAGCAATTAGAGGTGGCTTCACGTTCCTGAAAAATTCCCGGTCAGCGGCCTTGCTGTCAGGTATAGTTTTTTGTCATAGCCAGGACGAGACAAAAAGTCTGGGATATATTTTAATGATTACACAAAAAAGTGATCCTTTATCTAATAGCAATATCAATAGGTAGGGGGAGAAGAGGAAGCTTAATGCATCTCCCGAGTAATTGAATATCAGAGAATGCAAAGGAAAATAAAAACTTTCTGAGCCATTATCTATTATACCACCTGCACATACAAGCTCATATTCCCTTTTAGCATCCCGCTACCACTTTCTTATCAATGTCGAATTTTGTAAAAATCTGTGCAAAAAGTGGATCAGAGAGCCTTAGTAAATATTTTCAGGAAATATCAACTTTTAATTAGCCACTACACACAAGTGGGCGCTTCAATCCACCCACGTTCAAATATTTTTCCAGCGTGTGACCAAAGTTAAGTTTTCCCGCCAATTTACTCTGAGCCTGCCACGTGATTACATAATTTATAAACAGCAGACACGAGCTTGCTCATTCTCTCACTTCTGTTCCCTTTTCTTGCGAAGATGTGACCTTAAGGATTTCTCGTCTCGACCATGGACGTCAGAGGTTAAAAGCATTTTTACGCATGCACATACGCAGGAAATTTTCCAAACTACATTACAAACATAAAGAATATTTCAAACAAGCAACAAGAACTTTTCTCTTTGAAGGACTTTTCTAAAGCTACAGTTTATGCCGCATTTTCAGCTTTAAAATTCATTCAATTTTTGTGAGCTCAGATAAAAAAATAATTAAATCAGTCAAAGGGACATAACACCAAACAATAGTGTTATGGCCCGGTTCCTTGTACCACGATGATAGTCCAAGGTTGAACCAATAAAGAACTCGAATACGGATATGGAATAACACAGATATATTATAAACAGAAATATATACAGAGAGGTAGAAAAGTGTTAGTATTAATAATCATGTTTTGTAGTAATTGTCTGAACACGACTGTTTCGGACTGCCTGTGACTCGACTGACTGACTCCTGACGGACTTCACTCCAGACGTCAGACTTCACTCCAGACATCAGACGGAACTCAGACTTCAGACGGAACTCAGACTTCAGATGGAAGTCCGACTTCAGACATAACGGTATTTAGTCACCCCCCCCACGAAGGCATGATGCGGCACAAGGCCGGTTTAACGTGGGATTTCCGAGCCCGTGGGCTCGACTAAAACTATGCCCTTTGAACCCGTATAAACGGGTTCAGGGTCGGTTTACCTCCCCGAAAGAGACTCCGCCCTTCGGCGTAGCCTCGTTCGGGTTCCTCCCCGCCCGAAGGCAGTTCAACCGATCAGCCGGTCGACCGACTTCAGACTGAACGATATTCAGTCACCCTCCCACGATGACGTCATGTGGCACAAGGCCGGTTTAACGTGGGATCTCCGAGCCCGTGGGCTCGACCAAAACTATGCCCTTTGAACACGTATAAACGGGTTCAGGGTCGGTTTACCTCCCCGAAAGAGACTCCGCCCTTCGGCGTAGCCTCGTTCAGGTACCTCCTCGCCCGAAGGCAGAGAGTTCAACCGATCAGCCGGTCGCCCGACTTCGGGCTGAACTCCCTGCTTCCTCTTGAGGCGCAGTATTTATTACGTATGGAATAGTCCATTATGTTATTATGCGTAAGGTCCCATAACAAATAGTAGACTCTATGCAAAATAAATATAATGTTGTTTGTTATAAAACCTTCTGTTCCTTCTTGTATTTCATATTTTGTGATATTTTACGTTAAATATAAATCGTGTGGTCATGTTATTCACGCAGCCATAAACAGACATCTACAAATAGTCCATTCTTATTAAGATCCCGCAACACCCTCATCTAGGTACTGAGCAAACACAGAGATTCTTTTGTTCGGTGATCGTCTGGAAACCGGGGGAATTCAAAGGGATAGAAAGGAGGCGTAAGGCAAGGCTGGGTCTTCTCACCGGACTTATTCAACATATACAGAGAGACAGTTCTGAGAGAATTGGAAACCCCGCGGGCATTTAGCATCGGCGGCCACAATCTTAACAACATAAGATACGCAAATGACACAGTACTGGTAGCAGACACGGAAAAGAAATTACAAAACCTCCTACAGAAGGTAGCGAAGGAGAGCGAGAAGAAAGGACAAAGCATTAACTACAAGAAGACAGAATACATGGTTATCAGTAAAAGGATGAGCCCAAAATGCGATTTACAAGTCAGGAACACTACAAGAGATCCTAGCAAAAAAAAAAAAAAAATAGGTTAATCATATACTGCACTAAATCTAGTATATCTGACTTGACTATTCGGAATGATTCTTCCCCCCAACCCCTTAGCGATTTGCAAAAAACCAACATAGTTTATAAATTCATGTGCCCTTTGGGAGATTGTATCTCCAATGGATTAAATAATATTTATGTTGGTCACATCACAAACTCGCTTTCACAACGCGTACACAATTTAGGAAAATCTTCGTTGAAAACGCAAGTATACTTAAACATGAAAACAATAAACAACAAAATTCTTGAAGCTATATACATAAAACAGTTGAAACTTAACCTGAACAAAATAAACTATGTAATCTCCACAAATATTCTTAAATGCCTATAATTTATAACAGAAGCCATTGGTTTATACTAACGGCTTCCCATACATAATATATATATATATATATATATATATATATATATATATATATATATATATATAGAGAGAGAGAGAGAGAGAGAGAGAGAGATAGATAGATAGATAGATAGATAGGGTGGAGAGAGATTTGTAAAAATTCATATATAATTAAATATACATGCAAGGACGACTTTGATAGCAGACAGGGAAAGCAGATGACACAGTGCGGATAGCAGACGCGGAAAAGAAATTACAAAACCTCCTACAGAGGTAGTGTCGGAGAGCGAGAAGAAGGGACTAAGCATAAAATACAAGAAGACAGAATTCATGGTAATCAGTAAAAGGATGAGCTCGAAATGCGATTTGCAGGTCGGGAACGCTAGAATCAAGCACACGTGGAAGTTTAAATATCTGGGAAGCGTTTTGACAGAGGACGGTAAGTGAGACACTGAGATCCGTAGACGTATTGGGATGGCCAAGGACGCATTCCAAAAGCTGAGCAGAGTATTGCGAGACAGGAGGAATTCTTTGGTAACAAAGAAAGGAATACTGAGCTGTTATGACATCTGTCCTTCTTTACAGCAACGAATGCTGGACGATATCCTCAAAGATGAAGAATAGACTCGAGGCGACGGAGATGTGGTTCTACAGAAGGAGTCTAAGGATATCATGGACTAATCTTGTAAGCAACGATGAGGTCTTAGGAAGGAGTCAAACAAGGAGGAGGCTTATATTTAACATGATCTAAACTGAAGTTCCTGGGGCACATAAAAAGTAAGGAGGGCCTGGGGAATCTATCTATCTATCTCAATGGGTCGAATAGAAGGAAAAAGAGAAGGGAAAACAACGCATGACATACCTGGTGGCCTTAAGCAAGTAGATGACAGAACGTGATCTGGGGGAGATGGCAGAGAGAAGAACCTTCTTGAGAGCTGCAACGTATAGAGAGAGATGGAGAGCCATGATCGCCTGCATCCTGAAAGGACACGGCACATAGAAAGAAGAAAGAATATGGCCATAAGCTAGAACGTTCTGGGTAAGGCTATAAAGAACATTTGCCTCATGGGTAAAACGATAAACTACATCCGCTTTGTGAGTAAGACAATAAACTATATCAAAAAACAAGGCCTCGGATCTGGAGGTTTTGAGGAACGTGGAACAAGTTCTTAATTGTTGGTTTTCTCTCGTTCACCCGGGGTGGTAGCACCTGTCAGGGTCCGAGATTTTGGTGAAATAGTTAACACCGAAACTGATGCCAAAATACGATGAAAGCGTAACAATAGGTTTTAATACTAATAATATATTTTTTAGAAAAAATTACTACCAGCAATAGATTTTTGAAAAAAAAAAAATCACAGCAATACATTTTTGAATGAAAAAAATATTCCTAGCAATACCAGTTGTACATTTCTGAAAAACATATTAACAGCAATTTATCTTTTGAAAAAAAAATTACCAGCAATAAAAATGATGTCGGCATTAAACAAACCATTAAGATTGATATGCCGTAAAACAAACCAAACAAAACCGTATATCTAGCAACAAAATGTGTTCAGTAGTGAAAAAGAATACACTGCATATACTTTGGTAAAAAAAAAAAAAAAAAAAAAAAAACAAACTTGGGATCAGTTTTAAAATATTTCGATAAACAGTGATCATTTACTTTATATGAATATCATTCAATATAATATATTCCTCCATAATATATGACTGAGCCATAGTTATTGAAATGCATTAAATTTGAAATGCCTGTGTTTCTATGAGGTACTACAAACTGCAATTTTGGTTACAAGTCAAGATGCATACAAAACTATAGTCAGGTCAAAAATCGGGGATCTGTTTGAGAAAGTTGAGAGAAAAAGGGATCCCGCATTTAATATCAATATCATTCTTCATAAAAAATTAGGGACTTACAAGACAAAGTCAGCATTATTGAACTGATTATAAAATGCCTTTGTTGATATCAGGTCTTTACAACTAAAAATCTGTTTACAAGACAAGAGACGTACTAGAATATTAACAGCTCAAATGTGGGGGATCAGTTTCAGGATCTTTCCTAAAAAAGTGACTCGCCTATTAATATCGTTATCATTAGTCATAATATATTCCAAAGATATTACATAATTATTGAACTGAACAAAATATGAAATTCTTGTATAGCTATAAGGTATTTCTAACTACAACAAAGCTCAAAAGTGGGGGATCCGTTTCAAGATGTTTAGGAAAAAAAGATATCCTCTATTCTACATAATATATTCAGTCTGTCAGTTATGTGCTCTACGTCATACACGCTTGGGCGATCATGTATCTTTCGATACATGATTGACAAGGCAGATTTTTCCCCGCAGTAGATTGCCATTTCTTTCTGAGGTAGATCAGTTGTCATCCAAGGCTATAGAACCCGGTTTGTCCTGCCATTTACCCATAGCTGAGGGGAGAAGAAGAGGATTCATACTTTTCCCAAGGCTATTAGCACGCAAGTGAATATCAATCAGTTATGTGCCATGCGTGATATACTCTTAGGCGATCATGTATCTTTCGATACATGACTGACAAGCCAGATTTTTTCCCGCATTAGTTTGCCATATCTTTTTGAGGTAGACTAGTTGCCAACCAAGGCTATAGAAACCAGTATGTCCTGCTATTTATCCATAGCTGGGTAGGGAAAAGAAGAGGATTTATACTTTTTCCAAGGATATTAGCACGTAAGTGAATGTAAAGGATTTGACTGGAATTCGAACTCGGATCTCCGACTCCTCAATCCACTACTCCACCGTACCTCCGATTATAAGTTATTATGAAGTGAATTGATGTTGAAATACGTGTGATAATATTCAGTCACCCCTTCCCACGAGGGTGTCATGTGGCACAAGGCCTTTTTAACGTGGGCAATTCCCAAGCCATTAGGCTCGGCCAAAAAATAGCCCATTTGAACCCGTATAAACGGGTTCAGGGCCGGTTTTACCTCCCCGAAGGAGACCCGCCCTTCGGCGTAGCCTCCTTCGGGTTCCTCTCTGTCCGGAGACAGAGAGTTGAACCGAACACTCGCTCAAGAATTGAGCGAGTGAAATACGTGTGATGCTAGCAGGTAATTCTAACTACAATTTTTGTTTACCAATTCAGAAAGATAATAGAATATTTCCAGCCCAAAAGTGATCCAGTAATTAATGTCAATATCATTCTTCATAATATATAAGTGAATCGCAAAACTGAGCCATATTTAGGGAATTGAAATGAAATGCCTGTGTTGTTATCAGGCATCTCTATCGAAAATTTTGTTTAGAAGACAAAGGACGAGCAAGAATATTGTCAGTGTCAAAAGTGAGGGATCAATTTCAGCATCTTTCGGAAAAATGGATCCCCAACTACTTTGAATCTACGCTCTTTATCGCTAGAGGCGTCGTCAGTGATGTTCTGATTTGGATCATTGGACAGTTTCGGGTCTTTCAAACATCATACTCCCCCTCACCAAATCGACCCTATCAGTGCTGATCAGTCTCTGATGCGCCCCCACCCAGCTAAATTAACAGCCTGCAGACACTGACTTATATTATAGACAAACCATACCCCTCTGTCACGCATTTGATTGGTAGTTGACCAATAACCAATCATAAATGTGTGAGTTCTATTTAAGTTGTTTACGGGGGATTTTTTTTTATGTCGAAATCCGATCAGCGGATACTTGGAAGGTAATTATTTTTTCCGTTATTTTTTGCCTTTTTCCTCCTTTTCCTTTCTTTGTCCATCCCCCATCAAATTTCATCTCGCCAGCTTATAATCACTGTTATTAATAATAATAAAAAAAAGAAATCATTGTTTTTACGATTAAAATAAATGCATTACGACTTTTGCATCGTGTTAAAACAAAAATCAATACATAAATAAATGTCGTTTAAAACATGTTTAACGAGTAAACTTGGAAAGTTCGTTTGAATCTATCGATTAAAGTTGTAAAATTGAATATCAATATCATTCTACATAAGACATTCCTAAATTATTACATAATTATTGGTTTGAATTTAATTTGAAATACCTGTGATATTTCCAACTACAATTTTGTTTTCAAGTTAAGAAGCGTACGTGAAAGTTCCCAGCTCGAAAGTCAGGGACCTATTTCAGGGTCTTTCAGTAAAAAGTTATCCAACACTTAGCATCAATATAATTCTTCATAATATTTTCCTAACTTTATACATAATTAGTGAATTGAAATAAATTGAAAATGCAAGAGAAAATGTTTATCGGTATTTCTACCTACAGTTTTGTTTACAATCAAGAGGGATTCAAGAATATTGGAAGCTCAAAATTGGCGGATCAGATTCGAGATCTTTCAAAAAAATGTGATCCCCCATTCAGTGGCGTAGCTAAGAGGGGGGCGGACCGCCCCGGGTGCCAGCGCAGGAGGGCTGACACAATGTCACCCCCAACAAAATTTTTCAACCAGGCTAAGGTGCCAAAAATAGTCTGAAAACAGTGGTGGAGACACAGGGTTTCGCAGGCGGGCATATGACTCCCCAGAAATAATTTACGAACCCCCCGTTTTGTCCCCCCTTCAGAAATTTTCTAATAAATTGTCAGGAAATTTGTGAGTAGGAAAAATGTTTTCAGCTTTCATGTATTTCAGTTGCTATAATCTTGGTTACTAACAAGAGACATTGTTGTAACATTTTATCGGATAATATGGTGTTTTAACTCTGCATCATTAATAACAACAAAGCGAAATTCGAAGCCAAAAGTGCAACAATTTCAGTCTTGCCTGTGTATCAATTCGCTGAGATACAATTTTCCATTGAGTGAGCGATATACTTTTGAATATATCTACTAGTGTTGGGATGATTAATCGGAAGCGAGAAAATCGGAACTTTTTGGGGTATCGGAAACGGTATCGGAATCGGAAAAAATTGTGCCTATTTTCCGATTCCAAAAACGATTCTTTTAAATTTTTAAATTAATTTTCCATTATTGGTACTAATGATAAATATTTATTGTTTTAAATTATCACTAAAACTAAAATCATAATAACATCAAAATACGATGTAAATTTATTTTACTTGTATAAAGAAAAACAAAAAATAAACTTTGCATAAATTCTCTAGGTAACCTTTAAAAGAATGCAGTTGATTTACAATGTTCCGAAAAATGCTTAAAAATTAAATAGAACATTTTTGTCAAGAAAATACTTTCAAACATCATTGATAATTAAATGGTACCCAGAAAATGATGCAACGGAAAATTGGTCACCGGAAAATTAGCAACAGAAAATTACGTCAACCATGAGCCAGTCGAGACTGTCGGATCTGGCTGTGATGCCCATTGAAAACGAGCTTACAAGACAAATAGATTTTGACGATGTCATTGACCAGTTTGCCACAATGAAAACAAGAAAACATTCATTCTAAGACCATAGTATCGAATGTCATTCTTTTGTGTATTGCCGTGTTTTGTATTTAGTTGTTCTGAAAGTGAACAGTTGCATTTTAAAAATCTTTTGATTTGAACTGATTATTTTGTGGTATTGGATTTTGTCTTGGGTCATACATGTAAACAGTAACGTACCGGTCAGTAGAGTAAAGTAGAGGTAGAGCATGTATGAAAATTTAGCTACAGCTAACCATTCAGCATAGGGTGAATCGGGGTCATTGGGGGGACATTTGAGCGGACCGCCCCGGGTGACGTTTACTCTAGCTACGCCACTGCCCCGATTACGTAACAATATCATTCTACATAAAATGTTCTTAACTTATTGCATAATTATAGACTTGAATTAAATTTTAAATTCCACTGTTGCTATTATATCTACAAATTTAAGTACAAATTAATGATCTTGCAAGATCATTCCCAGCTCAAAATTGTTGGGTCAGATTAAGGATCTGTAAGAAAAATAGGACCCCACACTTAATATCATTGTTCATAATATATTCCTAAATTATTACATAATTATAGACTTGAATTAAATTTGAAATAACTGTGTTGATATCAGATATTTATAACTACAATTTTGAAAACGTTTAAGAATATTTCCAGCTCGAAAATGTGACAGAAGTTTCATTACATAGCGGAAAACAATATTCCTCCAATGAATATCAATATCATTGTTCGTAATATATTCCAAATATATTTTTGTTTATTGACTGAATAAAATCTGTGAGGCTACCAGGTATTTCTAACGAAAAACTTGATTACAAGTTAAGAGGCGTACAAACATATTCTCAGCTCAAAAGTGGGGGATAAGTTTCAGGATCTTCCGGAAGAATGTAATCCCCCACTTAATACCAACACCATTCTTCATATTAGATTTCTTATTTATTTCATAATAACTTAAATTAATTATGACATGCGTGAGATGCCGTCAGGTATATGTGATAATAATTTTCTTTACAAGACAAGCGGTGTACAAACATATTCCCAGCTCAAAATTGGCGGATCAATTTCAGTATCTTTTGAATAAAAGTGATCGCGTACTTAAAATCAATATCATTCTTAATAATCTCCTCTTAACTTATTTTAAAATTATAAAATTGAATAAAATTTGAAATACAAGTGATGTGAACAGGAAATTCAAAATATTATTTTTAGTACAAGACACGAGGCGTATAAGATTTTCTCAACTTCAAAATGGGTATCATTTCGAGGAGTTTCGGAAAAAAAAATCGATCGAAAATTAATATCAGTATCATTTTTCATAATATATTCGTAAACGATTTCCCAATCATCGGAATGAGAGAAAATTGAAAAGCCTGTGTTGCTACCATATATTTTATTAGTACAAATTAGATTAGAAATAAAAATATTATATAAAAATATTCTAATTTCAAAAGAGAGGGATCAGTTTCAGGATTTTTCTTAAAAATGACCCCCCACTTAATATCTACCAATATTCATTATATATTTGTAAACTATTTCACAATTATTGCTTTGAATAAAATATGCAACGCGTGGGATGGTATGATGTATTTATAGCTAAAATTTAGATTAGAAGTCAAGTGTTATACAAAAATATTCCATTTCAAATGTGTGGGATCAATTTCAGAATAATTCGGAAAACAGATCCCCCACGTAATATCAGTATCATTATTTATTTTATATTCTTAAATGATTTCCCAATTATTGGCTGCAATAAAATTTGAAATGCCTTTGTTGCTATCATGCAATTTTAACTAGAAATTTGATTAGAAATCAAGCATTTTATAGAAATAAACCCATTTCAAAAGCTGGGGATAAGTTAGAAGATTTGGAGAAAAAATATCCCAAACTTAATATTAGTAACATGATATATTATGTATTCGGGACTTATTTCCCAAATATTGCTTTGAATAATATTTGAAATGCCTGTGTTGCTATCATGTATTTATAAGTACAGATTTGATTAGAAATCATGCTTTTTATAAAAAATATTCCCCTTTTCAAAAATAGGGGATTAGTTTCAGAATGTGTTGCAAAAAATTGAAGTAACCGTGCTGATATGATGTAATTACAAGAACAATTTTGATTAGAAATCAAGAGTTGTATAAACATATATCTATACCATAAGTGGCGGAACAGTTTCCCGATTCTGCACCAAAAAAGTGATACCCCACTAAATATCTGTATCAATATTTATTATAAATTCGCGACTTATTTCCCAGTTAGTTCCTTGAATAAAATTTGAAACGACTGTTGCTGTCATGTATTTAGAAGTACAATTTTGATTAGAAATCACGCGTTTTATAAAATATTCCCATTTCAAAAGAAGGGGGATCAGTTTTTTTTATTCGTTATATATTCGTAACTTATTTCCCAATAATTTATTCTTAATAATTGCATAATTTTTGACTTGAATTATGTTTCTATCTGTTATTTCTAAGTAATATTTTGTTTTCATATCAAGAGGTATTCAACCATAATCTCATCCCAAAAACGGGAGATGAGCTTCGCAATCATCAGGTAAAATAGATTCTCCATATAATATCAATATCCTTCTTCATAATATATTTTGAACTTATTACATAATTATTGACTTGTATTAAATTTAAAATGATTGTTTTGCTCTAATGTATTTCTAAGTACAAATTTGATTACAAGTCAAGAGGCGTTCCTGAATAATCCAAGGTTAAAAATAACAGATCTTTTTCACAATCTTTTGGAGAAAAGTTATACCCCACTTAATATTATTTTTCATAATATATTGCTGACTTTATTTATAATTGTTGAATTAAATTTGGAACGACTGAGTTGCTATCTAACTAAAATTTTATTTACAAGTCAAAGCGTGTTCATGAATATTCCCAGCTCGAAAGTGTTGGATCAGTTTCAGGATGTCTTGGGAAAATGTGATTCCCCAAATAATATCAATATCCTTCTTCATATTTTATTCCTAACTTATTATATAATTACTGATTGATTTTAATTTGAATCTAACTTATTATAAAGCGTGTTTCATTAAGACGGATTATATATAAAGATGTTTCATTAAGACGGATCAAAGTCAGAAGTGTTTTTTTCAATAAATTTAGTGTTATTGGCTGGAGTAGGTTTATTTATTTCTCTTTATATTTGTTCATAACAATAGACTTGCCCACTGTTTTTATTAAGTCACCCGGTGAGTATTATTATTTTTGCTTACGGTCAAAAATAAACACCGGTTCTCAAATCGATCACCGAAGTTAACATCATAGAGCCAAAAGAAAAAAATCATTAAGCCCGCCAAAGTCCAACCCTTACCTCACGTTGAAATGAATTTTCGAGTTGAAATTAATTCTGCAAATTTCCTAACACATGAGTTCCATGTAATTGAGAACATCGAGTGACCTTAGCAACAAAAATTTAAAAATTACACTATATATATACGGATAGAACAACACTATACAACAGTAGACCAACTAGTAAAAGCTAAATCACATTATTGTTGTAATCTAGGAAGGTTATTGAATATTTATTTAATTTTTCAAGAACAACATATATAAGATTCACTAGCGGATATGTAAAAGAAACAATCAACTATTAGAAGTGAGTCAAATGAAATACGTTTGAATTTAACTGCAGATCAACATACAGTATTTACTAAAATTTATAATAGGGACATCCATTATCATCCAAAGTATCCGCCAATTATACATAAGCTATAAAAAAAATCAGGTTTTTCACAAAAATATTTATGGGTCACACTATACATGAAATAGACTTATACATGAATATACATGGTACGTACAAACTAATGCTATAAAATGAACCCACAATGGTAGTCATACTAATATTACTCAGAAGCTGAGGTTGCATAATACAGAAGCTATATGAAAAAAAACTCAAGCTTTTCACAAAAATATTCATGGGTCACACGAGTAGACTTATACACGATTATATACGGTACATGTTTTCAAGTCTAGAATAATATATAAAATTTAATATGGCATTAAGTGGGAGATCTGTTTATGAATCGATTGTAAAGAAAAATCACCCCCCACTTAAGATGAACAAGTCTCTTAATTAAATATTAATGATCTACAGGCACGGTTGGCTATTTGGGCGAGAAATAGTAATTTGACTTTCATTTGAAAGCCCAAAACTACTAAATTTAGAATGAATTTTCTTCTCATTAGTCGCCCAAGTTAGATCAGCTTATTTTCGGACATAGAACAAAAAGTTGCAAGTAGCGATATTCAAATTTTAATACGTCTGGTCTTTTAGATGCCAACCAGCCTGGCAACTTTGCCTAAAAATATGTTCTCCCGTAGAGAAATATATGGAAGCTAATATAACAAAAAAGTGACTTGGTAGCAAGAGAAAAAACGATCTCCTAGTATCCATTTGTTTGTTAATCAAATATTTATGATCTACAAGAATGGTAAAAAGTTTGTCATCCCATGAAGAAAGGACTAAACATCAACTGTAAGAAGACAGAATTTATGATTGGCACCAAGAAAAAAAATGAAGATTCTAACTTAAAATTGGAGATATCAGACAAATATATAATCTAAAATATCTGAGAAATATTCTAAAAGAAGATGAAAAATGCCATACCGAAATGAGAATACGTATTTGAATAGAAAATGATGCCTTCGAAAGAACTAAGAAAGGTCAATCATGGTTGGTGTGATAGAATCATGAAAGCCCGAACTAACTCACCTGATTAAAAAAAATAAAAATAAAAGCTTCAAAATAGATTTTTCATTTAAAAAAATTCATTTTAAAACTTTAGGTATCGCGTTTCTGTGACGTAATGGTGGAGTAATGGATAGCACGTCCTTTGTCTTCTAAACAAAATTTTCGATAGAAATTCCTGATTAACACAGGCATTTCATTTCAAAAAATGGCTCAGTTTTGTGATTCAATATATTATGAAGAATGATATTGACATTAATTACTGGATCACTTTTGGGCTGGAAATCTTCTATTATCTTTCTTAATTTGTAAACAAAAATTGTAGTTAGAATTTTATGTTAGCATCAGCAACATCAATTCTTTATAACTTTATTTATCGGAGGTACAATGGATTGAGCAATCAGAGATCCGAGTTCGAATTCCAGTCAATCCATAATTCTTTACCTGCTAATACCCCTTAGGAAAGATATTATTATTTTTTCTTTACGGGTAAAATAGCAGTACAGAGCGAAGTACAGAGCGGTTCTCGTGGCATCTGGTCTACCCCAGAAAGAAATGTCAACCTATCAAAAAATCTGCCAGGTCAATCATGTTTGAAAGATAGATGATCGCTTGGGTGTATCACCATGGCACTAACTGACTATATTCACTTACATGCTCAAAAAGGTATGAATTTTCTTACCTCACCGTTGAAATGAATTCCGGGTTTTATAGCCTTGAAATTAAGATTCTCGTCAGTCATGTATCGAAAGATTTCCTAACACATGTATCACGCATGGCACATTCTGAATACAAGTCTTACTAATTAACCCATAGCTGAGCAAAGCATTCGCATTTAATCCTGATTTGATAAACAAACAAGAAAATTTAAAGCGAATGTCGGGGATTAATTCCGTATTATAATCAATATGTAAATTGATCCCTCACATGTCGTATCTAGGTATGAATCACTATACAACAGCTAGGTAAATAGCAGGACAGACTGGGCTCTGTACCTTGGCAACTCGTATACCGCAGAAAGAAATGGGGGTCAAAAAAAACATTATTTCGTCGGTCGAAATATAGATCGCCTAAGCGTTATTGCATGGCATAACTAATGATCCTGTATCATCTCAGAATGTCATACCGGGGCCCTGAGGATGTCGGTGGGTGCGTTGACATGAACAGGATGTAAAGCCAGTTGAACTTACGTGAAACGGTAAACAGGAAGTTATATAAACCTCCAACTCTCAACGAGTAGAGCAGTATTCCTAAAAGCGAAACAAAAGTCAAACCACATAACCTGCTAGACATTAATTTGAAAGAGTTCAAAATGAAACTTTACGCAATGAATTTCTATGTAGTTGTGTCCTGATCACCGCATCATACAGTTATTTTTTTTTTTTTGTGACCATATTTGTTCCAGGACATACCCATTATCATCCATAAGTATGTTGCAACAATTATACATGAAATCAAATCAGCCGACTTTTCACTAGTTGTAAGTTTTTATTTTCTATTACTAAACAGCCGAAAGCATATAGTTTGTATTAGCTACTTTTATAGTCCCCATAAGAAAATTTGACTTTGTCATGACGGAGGAATATTCCCTATCCTGGCAGGTGCAGACGTGTTCGTTAGAGACGAAGATTCGCACTAATGATTTTAGAGGAGAAAATCCTATTTTACCAGAAAATCTAGCGTTCTCGTTAGTTGCTGGTTCGTCAATTCACGAACGAACGAAAGAAAGAAAGAAAGAAAGAAAAAAATTCAGGTAAAGGAAAAAGATTGCTTTATTTGATGAAAAGAAAGAGACAATAAACTGACGAAAGAAAGAAAGAGAGAAAGAGAGAAATAAAAAAAATAAAGAATTCAGAAGAAAGGACGACAGAGAAGGAAATCAGAAGGAACTCAAACAAAAGAAAGAAGAAAGAACGAAAGAAAGAAAAAAAGAAAAAAGAAAGAAACTTAAAGTAATTCATTATAAGGAAAAGTGGAAAAAGAAAGAGTCAGGAGAAAGAATGGAAGAACGAACGAACGGAAGAAAGAAAGAAAAAGAAAGAAAAAAAAGAAGGAAAGAAAAAAGAAAGAAAGAATTCAGATAAAGGAAAAAAGATTGCTTTAATTGAAAGAGAGGAAGAGACAAGGAACGTAGAAAGAAAGAAAGAAAGAAAGAAAGAAAGAAAGAAAGAAAGTTTATGAATCGAAAGAAAAAAGAAAGAAAGAAAAGAAAGAAAGAGAAAAGAAAGAAAGAGAAAGAAAGAAAAAAAAAAAGAAAGAAAGAAAGAAAGAAAGAAAAAGAAGAGCAAGGTTGAAAGAGATTTGAAAAGAAATAAGAAAGAAAGAAAGAGATTTGAAAGAGAGAAAGAAAGACTAAAAGAAAGAAAGAAAGAAAGAAAGAAATTAGTCGAAAGAAAGAAAGAAAGAGAGAAAGAAAGAGAAAAGAAATAAAGAAAGAAAGAAAAAAGAAAGAGAGAAAGAAATTCAAAAAAGAAAGAGAGAAAGAAAGAGAAAGGTCTTTTAAAGAAAGAAAGAAAGAGAGAAAGGCAAGAGAGAAAGAAAGAAAGAAAGAGAGAAAGAAAGAAAGAAAGAAAAAAAGAAAGAAAAAATAACAAAAGAAAGAAAGAAAGAAAGAAAGAAAGAAAGAAGAAAAAATATAAAGAATCTCCTAGTATCCATTTGTTTGAAGGAATCAAAAAAAGGAAGATCTACAAAGAAAGATAAAAAGAAAGAAAAACAAAAGAAAAGGTAAAGAGGTGGAAAAGAAAGAAAGAGAAAGAAAGGAAACAACGAATGAAAGAAAGAAAGAAAGAAAGAAAGAAAGAAAGAAAGAAAAAAAAAGAAAGAAGAAAAAATATAAAGAATTAAAGAAAGGACAGCTATCAGAAGGAAAAAAATAAAGAACGAAAAAAGATAAAAAAGAAAGAGAAATATTCTAAAGAGAAAAGAAAGAAAAAAGAAAGGAAACGAATGAATGAAAGAAAGAAAGAAAGAAAGAAAGAAAGAAAGAAAGAAAGAAAAAGAAAAAATATAAAGAATTCAGAAGAAAGGACCTTCGCAGAAGGAATTCTAAAAAAGGAAGGTAGGAAGAACGAAAGAAAGATAAAAAAGAAAGAAACAAAGAAATTCATTGTAATGAGAGGTGGAAAAAGAAAGCGTCAAGAGAAAAAAAGGAAACGAACTCCATGAAAGAAAGAAAGAAAGAAAGAAAAGAAAGAAAGAAGAAAAAATAAAAGAATTCAGAAAAAGGACAGCTAGAGGAGAGCAGAAGGAATTTTCAAAAAAAGGGAAAAACGAAAGAAAGATCAAAAAGAAAGAAACAAAGAAATTTTGTAAAGGGAAAAAAAGAAAGCGTAAGGAGAGGAAACGAACGAATGAAAGAAAGAAAGAAAAGAAAGAAAGGAAAGAAAAGGAAAGAAAGAAAGAAAGAAGAAAAAATATAAAGAATTCAGAAGAAAGGACAGCTGAAAGAGCAGAAGGAATTCAAAAAAGGAAGGTAGGAAGAACGAAAGAAAGATAAAAAAGAAAGAAAACAAAGAAATTCATTTAATGAGAGGTGGAAAAGAAAAGCGTCAAGAGAAAGAAAGGAAACGAACGAATCAAAGAAAGAAAGAAAGAAAGAAAGAAAGAAAGAAATTAAAAGAATTCAGAAGAAAGGACAGCTGGATCAGAAGGAATTCAAAAAAAGGAAGGTAGGAAGAACGAAAGAAAGATAAAAAAAAAGAAACAAAGAAATTTCTTGTAATGAGAGGTGGAAAAAGAAAGCGTCAAAGAAAGAAAGGAAACGAACGAATGAAATTAAGAAAGAAAGAAAGAAAGAAAGAAAGAAAGAAAGAAAGAAAGAAAAAAAATAAAAGAATTCAAGAAAGGACATTGAGTAGGAGAGCAGAAGGAATTCAAAAAAGGAAGGTAGGAAGAACGAAAGAAAGATAAAAAAAGAAAGAAACAAAGAAATTCATTGTAATGAGAGGTGGAAAAGAAAGCGTCAAGAGAAAGAAAGGAAACGAACAATGAAAGAAAGAAAGAAAGAAAGAAAGAAAGAAAGAAAAGAAAGAAAGAAGAATCCATATAAAGAATTCAAGAAAGGACAGCTGAGTAGGGAGAGCAGAAGGAATTCAAAAAAAGGAAGGTAGGAAGAACGAAAGAAAGATAAAAAAAGAAAGAAACAAAGAAATTCATTGTAATGAGAGGTGGAAAAAGAAAGCGTCAAGAGAAAGAAAGGAAACGAACGAATGAAAGAAAGAAAGAAAGAAAGAAAGAAAGAAAGAAAGAAAGAAAGAAGAAAAAATATAAAGAATTCAGAAGAAAGGACAGCTGAGTAGGAGAGCAGAAGGAATTCAAAAAAAGGAAGGTAGGAAGAACGAAAGAAAGATAAAAAAAGAAAGAAACAAAGAAATTCATTGTAATGAGAGGTGGAAAAGAAAGCGTCAAGAGAAAAAGAAAGGAAAACGAACGAATGAAAGAAAGAAAGAAAGAAAGAAAGAAAAAGAGAAAGAAAGAAAGAAAGAAAGAAAGAGAGAAAGAAAAGAAAGAAGAAAAGAAAGAAAGAAAAGAAAGAAAGAAAGAAAGAAAGAAAGAAAAGAAAGAAAGAAAGAAAGAAAAAGAAAGAAAGAAAGAAAGAAAGAAAGAAAGAAAGAAAGAAAGAAAAAAAAAAGAAAGAAAGAAAGAAAGAAAGAAAGAGAGAAAGAAAGAAAGAAAAGAAAGAGAGAAAATAAAGAAAGAAAGAAAGAAAAGAAAGAAAGAAAGAAAGAAAGAAAAAAGAAAAAATATAAAGAATTCCCCAAAGGACAGCTGAGGAGAAAAGAGAATTCAAAAGGAATTCAAAAAAAAGAAGGTAGGAAGAACGAAAGAAAGATAAAAAAAGAAAGAAACAAAGAAATTCATTTAATGGAGAGGTGAAAAAGAAAAAAAGAGAAAGAAAGGAAACGAACTTTGAAAGAAAGAAAGAAAGAAAAAGAAAGAAAGAAAGAAAGAAAGAAATAAAGAAGAAAAATATAAAGAATTCAAAGAAAGGACAGCTTCCTCGTCATTCAAAAAAGGAAGGTATCGAAAGAAAGATAAAAAAGAAAGAAACAAAGAAATTGTAATGAGAGGTGGAAAAGAAAGGCCAAGAAAAGAAAGGAAACGAACGAATGAAAAGAAAGAAAGAAAGAAAGAAAAAAGAAAAGAAAGAAAGAAAGAAAGAAAAAATATGAATTCGAAGAAAGGACAATTAAGAGCAGATTTGAAGAACGAAAGAAAAAAAGAAAGAAACAAAGAAAATTTAATGCGAGGTGGAAAAAGAAAGCGTCAAGAGAAAGAAAATGAAACGAACGAATGAAAGAAAGAAAGAAAGAAAGAAAGAAAGAAAAAAAGAAAAGAAAGAAAGAAAGAAGAAAAATTAAAGAATTCCAGTGATTAGAAGGAATAAAAAAAAAAGGAAGGTAGGAAGAATTCGAAAAAAAAGATAAAAAAGAAAAGAAACAAAGAAATTTTGTAAAAACCAAAAGAAAGGCCAAGAGAAAGAAAGGAAACGAACGAATGAAAGAAAGAAAGAAAGAAAAAGAAAGAAAGAAAGAAAAAGAAGAAAAAAAAATAAAAGAATTTCTTCTCCAGGCCAGCTATAGAGCAGAAGGAATTCAAAAAAGGAAGGTAGGAAGAACAAAGAAAGATAAAAAAAAGAAAGAAAACAAAGAAATTCATTGTAATGAGAAAAAAGAAAGCCGCAGAAAGAAAGGAAACCTACGAATGAAAAAAAAAGAAAGAAAGAAAAGAAAGAAAAGAAAGAAAGAAGAAAAATATAAAGAATTAAGAAGAAAGGACAGCTGAGTAGGAGAGCAGAAGGAATTCAAAAAAAAAGAAGGTAGGAAGAACGAAAGAAAAGATAAAAAATCAAGAAACAAAGAAATGTCATTGTAATGAGAGGAAAGAAAAGAAAGGTCAAGAGAAAGAAAAGGAAAGAACGAATGAAAGAAAGAAAGAAAGAAAAGAAAGAAAGAAAGAAAGAAGAAAAAATAAAAGAATTCAGAAGAAAGGAAGCTTACGAGAAGAAGGAATAAAAAAGGAAGGTATAGAAAAAGAAAGAAAGAAAAAAAGAAAGAAACAAAGAAATTCATTGTAATGAGAGGTGAAAAAAGAAAGGAAAGCAAGAAGTTTGAAAGAAACGAACGAATGAAAGAAAGAAAGAAAGAAACCTCCTCGAAAGTTGAAAGAAAAGAAAAAATTAAAAGAATTCAGAAAAAGGACAGCTGAGTAGGAGAGCAGAAGGAAATGAAAAAGGAAGTACTTTAACGAAAGAAAGAAAAAAGAAAGAAACAAAGAAATTAGTCTAGAGGGAAAATGTAGAGAAAGAAAGGAAACGAACGAATCAAAAGAAAGAAAGAAAGAAAGAAAGAAAAGAAAGAAGAAAAATTAAAGAATTTTTTTTTTTTTTTTTTTGAGTAGGAGAGCAGAAGGAATTCAAAAAAAGGAAGGTTCCGAAAGAAAGATAAAAAAGAAAGAAACAAAGAAATTCATTGTAATGAGAGGTGGAAAAGAAAAAGCGTCAAGAGAAAGAAAGGAAACGAACGAATGAAAGAAAGAAAGAAAGAAAGAAAGAAAGAAAGAAAAGAAAGAAAGAAAAGAAAGAAAGAAGAAAAATAAAAGAATTCAGAAGAAAGGACAGCTGAGTAGGAGAGCAGAAGGAATTAAAAAAAGGAAGGTGGAAGAACGAAAGAAAGAAAAAAAGAAAGAAACAAAGAAATTCATTCAATGAGAGGTGGAAAAGAAAAAGTAGAGAAAGAAAGGAAACGAACGAATACTAAAGAAAGAAAGAAAGAAAGAAAGAAAGAAAGAAAGAAAGAAAGAAAGAAAGAAAAAAATATAAAGAATTTGAAGAAAGGACAGCTGAGTTTTCAAAAAAAGGAAGGTCCCCACGAAAGAAAGATAAAAAAGAAAGAAACAGAGAAATCATTGAGAGGTGGAAAAAGAAAGCGTCAAGAGAAAGAAAGGAAACGAACGAATCCTGAAAGAAAGAAAGAAAGAAAGAAAGAAAGAAAGAAAGAAAGAAAGAAGAAAAAATATAAAGAATTCAGAAGAAAGGACAGCAGAGTAGGAGAGCAGAAGGAATTCAAAAAAAGGAAGGTAGGAAGAACGAAAGAAAGATAAAAAAAGAAAGAAACAAAGAAATTCATTGTAATGAGAGGTGGAAAAAGTCAAGAGAAAGAAAGGAAACGAACGAATGAAAGAAAGAAAGAAAGAAAGAAAGAAAGAAAAGAAAGAAAAAAGAAGAAAAAATATAAAGAATTCAGAAGAAAGGACAGCTGAGTAGGAGAGCAGAAGGAATTCAAAAAAAAAGAAGGAAGAAAAAAAAGATAAAAAAAAAGAAACAAAAGAAAAATTGTAATGAGAGGTGGAAAAAGAAAGCGTCAAGAGAAAGAAAGGAAACGAACGAATTGAAGAAAAAAAGAAAGAAAGAAAGAAAGAAAAGAAAGAAAGAAGAAAAAATATAAAGAATTCAGAAGAAAGGACAGCTGAGTAGGAGAGCAGAAGGAATTCAAAAAAAGGAAGGTAGGAAGAACGAAAGAAAGAAAAAAAGAAAGAAACAAAGAAATTCATTGTAATGAGAAAAAAGAAAGGTCAAGAGAAAGAAAGGAAACGAACGAATGAAAAGAAAGAAAGAAAGAAAAAAGAAAGAAAGAAAGAAAAAAGAAAAAAGAAAAAAAAATATAAAGAATTCAAAGAAAGGACATTCAAAAAAAGAAGGTAGGAAGAACGAAAGAAAGATAAAAAAGAAAGAAACAAAGAAATTCATTGGAGAGGTGGAAAAAGAAAGGCGAGAAAGAAAGGAAAACGAACGAATGAAAGAAAGAAAAAAGAAAGAAAAAAAAAGAAAGAAAGAAAGAAGAAAAATATAAAGAATTCAGAAGAAAGGACATTCAGAAGGAATAAAAAAGGAAAAAGAACGAAAGAAAGATAAAAAAAGAAAGAAACAAAGAAATTCATTGTAATGAGAGGTGGAAAAAGAAAGCGTCAAGAGAAAGAAAGGAAACGAACGAATGAAAGAAAGAAAGAAAGAAAGAAAGAAAGAAAGAAAGAAAGAAAGAAAGAAAGAAGAAAAAATATAAAGAATTCAGAAGAAAGGACAGCTGAGTAGGAGAGCAGAAGGAATTCAAAAAAAGGAAGGTAGGAAGAACGAAAGAAAGATAAAAAAAGAAAGAAACAAAGAAATTCATTGTAATGAGAGGTGGAAAAAGAAAGCGTCAAGAGAAAGAAAGGAAACGAACGAATGAAAGAAAGAAAGAAAGAAAGAAAGAAAGAAAGAAAGAAAGAAAGAATTCAAATTGAGAAAGGCGGAGAAAAGAACGCGTTAAGAGGAAGAAAGGAAGAACAAACGAACGAATGAAACAAAGAAAACCAGCTTCAGAGAAAGAATAAAAGCAAGAAAAGAAAAAAAAAAAGAAAGAAAATAAATTCTAGGAACTAGGGAAGATAAAAAGAAAGAATGGATAAAAACAACAACAACAACAACAAAAAAAATTCGGAAGAAAAAAAGATTTCTTACAACAAACAGAAAAGAAGAACCAAAGTTAATCCTCCAAAATTAAAAAAAAAAATAATCTCAATGAAATAAAAGACATTGTGCCGAGTTAAAGTCGGTGGATATGAAAGAAACGAAACGTCCTCCATGATATAAAATAACGAAAACAAAATCAAGAGAATAAATGAATTGATTCGTAAGAAGACAAGCCCAACATTTCTGTATTGGTGAGCACAATAAGAGTTTATTTTCTTTCATTCCCATAAAACGTCACCATTGGCCACGTCCTTTTCCCAAGCCACAAACAAAAATCTCCAGCCTTTTTTAGGCGCAAACTTAAAAAACATGCATTTCAAGCATGCGCAGAAGCAATTTTATTATTTTTGCTTTCAAATCATTTCGCTCTTTTGCCAAAGAATGGCGCTATGTTGTGAAAATGTATATGAAACAATAAATTAACGAACAGTAAAAACAAAAGTCTTTGATATTTAAAGATGCATGTGTGTGATATATGCGAGTTTTAGCGCAAGCGTAGGATCACTGAAGATACGTTTGCCACTAATCTCAGTGGAATAAATATTTTTCTTACGAGATTTCAGGCTCTAAAGATTAATTGAATTTCCAAACATCGTCGCAAAAATATAAGATTTCTTTTCCCGCTTAGATTTACCTACGGTGGGATTAACCAAATTTTTCTGCCAGGGAATTGGTCCTAATATTATCTCGAATATTGAGCAATTTTACCGTTTAAATATGACAGGCTTTCAAACTAGAATATTATCATAAAAGAAAAACTAGAAAATAAACAGGCAATTGCTGATATCTCCTGACGAGTGGACGGGACGATTACTGGAGGGTCAGTCTACGAAACTCTAGAGTCGGGATGTTGAGAGTAACATCAATCAACTAAATGAAAAATTTATATCAGTAGTAATCATATATATATATAAATATATATATATATATATATATATATATATATATATATATATATATATAGTTTATGCAAATTTAGGTAATCCGTATGGGTAGACCTGAGGAGGATGATATCCAGAGAGCTCAATGTAAAATTCAGAGCAGATATGTTTGAATAAAAGACAGACCACGTTAAGATTCCATGTAATAAGTTATTTCACCATAACCCTTTTACAGGGTTCTGGATCATCAGACTTTACTTCCAAAAGCTGAAATGAAAAAATGAAAAGAAATTCACACGTTTTGACGGACCTCATCAAGTATACGCAAAGTTAACGAAGTGAGGGAAGTGAAGTGGGAGAGAGGATATGAGTGTGTCATATGTATCATTTTAGTTTCTTATTTTAACCCCAGTGTGTCGGCTGGATGTTGCTCAAATCTAACGCGTCTCGTCTCTAGATAAAGGTGGTTAAGGGGTGAGCGATAAGGAAGACGTTACAACAACCCCAATAAATTACACGACAGGTTTCATTCAAATTCTTAGACGCTGTCAGTTCGCGTTAGTTTAACGTGCATATTTGGGAGGTTAAGGTTTGATAAATATCTAAATTTTCAAACAATCTACGAAGAAATTAATTTGAAATTCGGTGGAGGTTTTGGGTATTTTCTATCAAGCAGTCGATTGGAAAAGATCCATAGACAGAACATTGAAAGAGTAATCCCATTTATATTTAGTACTTTTTCCACTAAAACTTTTATCTTATAGCTTGTTAGGTTGACATTTATTCGTTTGATTTTTGTTCATTAAGGAAACTCGTGATTGTTTTGGATTTTTGTTCATTAAGTAAACTCGTGATTGTTTTTGATTTTTGTTCATTAAGTAAACTCGTGGTTGTTTTTATGTATCCAATTATCAACAGTTATTCCCATTTAAATAATTTTATTTTCCACATTGGGGTAGTATCTTTCAATCTCAATTAAAATACTAATCTTAAACTCTCCCTATATATATATATATATATATATATATATATATATATATAGAGAGAGAGAGAGATAGATAGATAGATAGATATAGATTCTCTCTAACTGTTTCTTCTTCTCTCTAACTAATCGGTTGTAGGACGCTTTTTCGGCTTCTTGCTTCCCAGTCAAAAATTTAAATGCAATGCCAATCGATATATTCTGTTTTATTAACCCATTACCTGCCATGAGCCCCATTTGGGGATCTGTTAAAATTAAACTCACTACATGCTAATCCTTGTATTTACATTGAATTGCTTACATACATTGCATTCGCAGAGATATATTATACAACACTTAGCCTTTAAAGTTTTTATTATTAGCCGTAAGAAGACACTTTCTGTCGTAATTTTACATTTCACGAGTAGAAAAATCAAGACTATTTTGAAAAATTTTTTTATTATTTTTAATCAATATTATTTGTTGATGTTTTATACATACATACATATATATATATATATATATATATATATATATATATATATATATATTTGATGTTCTAGTTTCTATAAAAATGACAATGGTAACTACTGAAAATTAAACACCTGTCTGGGCCAAAAATACGCATTAAAAATTTTATGGGTTGATTCCTGTTCTCGCCTTAATAGTTTTTCTCATATTCTCTAACACTCAGTAACTCCTTGCGTCTTAGTGGCTTTATTGTCTTGCTTGGGATGAAATGGTTAAAAAGTTAAAAAAAAAATGAATTAATAAAATAATAAAATAAATGTCTTCTCTCGCATTTCGAGTCTATTCTAAATTTTACGGATTACATGCATATCACGTTGTAACATCGGTTCTCATAAAATCACCGAAGGTAAGTCAAGCCTGGTCAGTATCTAGATGGGTGACCGCTTGGGAATACTAGGTGCTGTAAAGCTTTGATGTGTGGGTGGTGTAATGGATAATGGATCAGAATTGTTAATCGGAGATCTGAGTTCGAATTCCCGTTTGTTTCCTTATAGTCACTACGCGCTTGGGGAACTCTCATCCGGGTTATTGCTTTCCAGTCAACATTAATTTATGAAAAAATTAAATTCAGTGTTCATCGTTTTCTTCTGTTTTCTTACTTTCTTCTATTTTATTGTTCTCTCTCCTTAATAAGCTTTTTCTTTTTCTCATATTCCACTTACGTCTTAGTTGCTTTATTTTCTTGTTTGGCCTGAAACGATTACAAAATATTTTTTCCAGTGTTAAGCATTAGAGAACAATAAAAGTCCCATTTTCGTTCGAGGAAATGCGTGATCAGATATTGTTCGTGATGTACGAAATAAAATGACAATTCCTGGTGGAGAATTACTGTCTCATCCGCCATATTGTCCACGTGATTTACTTTGAGATTATCTTCTCTTGATTTTAGATAATCACAAAAAAAAATATTAAAAATCACGCAAATTAGAGATTCACAAAGGGTACGTTATGAACTTGTCGAAAATAAAATCAAAAAGATAAAATAAAATTTAAAAAAAAAATCATACAAATTATCTGGTTATATAATTGATTTTAAATGAAAACCTTGTTTTGAATGTAAAAAAAAAAGCTTCCAGACGGAACCAATCGATAAAAAAAATCAAAGGAATCACATTCTCTACTAACAACTGTTCATGTATTGAAATATATTTTACTTTTTTTTCCATCTCTGATCTTATTGAAACATGTGTTCTTTTTTTCATCTATATAAGTAATGAAACAAACAAAATAATTCCGAGCAGAAGAACCCCCTCCCACAACAAAAAAACTTACCTAATAAATAAAATATTCAGGTTAATCAAGTTGAGGTATATAAAAAATGGTATCTTTTGTGTCTACAAAAATAGAGAAAGACAGATTCAAGCTGTTGGTATTAATCAGCTTGATGAAATAATGCCTTTAATAAGAACATTTTCTCTAAGAGGACCTGGCTGTCTGTCGTTAAAGAATTTAACCAGAAGACTGACAAAAAAGGGAAATATTAAATGAAAACTCTCTCTCTCTCTCTCTCTCTCTCTCTCTCTCTATATATATATATATATATATATATATATATATATATATATATGAATAAATATAGTCTTAAGATGTGCTATATTTATGGGATAAAGTGCTCAATATCAGAGATAGAGCGTGTGTAAATATAAAAGTGAACATTGAAGTCAACACTTAGAGGCGACAATCCGTTTCATGCTAGACGCATGGCCAAATGATTGCGTCTAGCATGAAACAGACTGTCGCCTCTAAGTGTTGACTTCAATGTTCACTTATATATATATATATATATATATATATATATATATATATATATGTGTGTGTGTATGTGTGTGTAAAAGAACTGGGCTCAGTACAAGAGTAGAGCAATAAATATTTATTATACACTGTTACATTAGGACATGTAAGTTATTCCTACAAAATAGTATACTTTGTTTCGACGTTTAATAAACAACATCTCATCAGGTAGTAAACAGTGTATTCTGTTAGCCATTATCAAGGAAATGTTTTTTAACAAAATATGTTTTATATATGTGTGTATATATAATGATGTGAAAGTGTTTTTTTTTCCAAACACAGTCATCATTTACATAAAAAACTTATACGAAATCATGAAAAATTGAATAAAAAGCATAATCACAATACCTTGTCTTTCTTATATAAAAGATGGATTGCTGCCTAAAGACATAATTATATATATTCTGTGTATATCACTTTTTATCTTATTTATGTCGAAGTTTTAGCTAAAATGGAAACCACATGTTGTCATTAGCATCAGGAAGAGACAATTGGAATGTCTAGGGCACATATTGCGAAAAGAGGGTGTGGAAAATCTAATGCTCACAGGACAGATTGAAAGCAAGATGGACAGAGGAAAACAATACATAACATAATTAGTAAGCTTTAGAAAATGGATGGCGGAACATTCTTTTGGAGAAATAACAAACATATATTAAGAGCTACAAAAGACGGGAAATTGTGGAGAGCCAAGATCGCCTACGTCTTGAAGAGACACTGCAATTAAAGAATGATAATAATAATTTTCTTTGCTTTTTTGTTTTATTTTATTTTAATGAATAAGCGATTCCTTATTTTTATCCAAAGAAGAATGGGTTTCTTTAAAAAGTATGTTATGTTTCCCTTGCTTTCTTTTTCAAAGAAAATACGTTTTTGCTTGATACCATTTTTATTCAAACTAGCAGCATGGCCCGGCGTTGCCCGTGCTTTGATTCAAAAATCGTACGACTCATACAGCAATCGCTATCACTTGACTTAAAATATTTTTGCCCTTCCTTGCCTTTAAACGAGTTCCCTTTGCCGTGTTGATGTTGCTACATGCCTTACTTCTTGCCTATCTCACACTGCCAATTTTTCTAAGCTCTATACTAAACATTAAATCTGTTACGAAAAAAGAACTAAACAAAATGAACACAAAACGATCAGCTTTGAAAAAGGACTCGTAACTGGAAAAACCGAATGAAAAAAGAATGTTAACAACAAATACTTTTTCACACCCAACCCAGTTCTTCGGAATCAGAATCAACGTTGAGTTTAAGCAAGCGAATGAGCCAGTTGGAGTAAAGTGCCATGCAGATTTAAATTTTTCCCACTTGTGACGAATGCAGCTATCGATTTTTTTGCATGCTAGCATGCTAGTTAACATTAATGTCAGTCAGCTGTTGGCTCTCAAGCCCGCCAAGAGAATCTTCCTACCTATTCGTGGCAGCCAGCTATTGGCTCTCACTCTGGCCAGTACAAAATGGCCGCAAACTACATGAAAACTGCCGTAGAAGCATGAAAAAATCGATTATTTCCACTATCGATGGGAGTTGGGAAATGCAACGTCGGTCTTGGCCTTTCTGCTAACTTGGAGCATGTGCATGTAAATTTTGGTGCAAATCCGTCGAAAATTGCGTCCGTGCATTCGTTACACACACACACGATCCTTGTTTTTATACAAAATAATAATAAGTACTTATTTCTTCACGTTTTCTCAAAGAACGATGTATTCTTCATTAAGTTTTCTTCTCAAATAATTCTTTACGTCTTCCATTTTGGGTTCAACGAACGATTTTCAACCTTTTTCTCATTTTTAAAAAGGAATGGTAAGAATATCTATTTTTTCTTTCTTTTTGAAAGAATAATGAATTCGTTATTTCTTTCCGTTACGATTGGAAGTATATGATTTTTTCCCCGTCTTAACAATGATATATGTTTGATCCATTTACGATTTACATAAGTGTAAATGTAACGTTAATCGTAATATTCTGTTTCCCTGTATTATGATCTTTTAACAGACCTAATACGCCGTATTTAATAGATTTTTGGAAAAAAAAAAAACTTATAAATCTAATGTCTTCGCAATCATTTTTATCAGAACTGATATTACAATTTCTGTTACTGTTTTTTTCTCTAAATCGTTACAACACCCCATCCCAGAAATGTATATATATATATATATATATATATATATATTCATAGAAAATATTCGTTCTATGAAAATTTCTCGGACATTCAGGCCGGTAAATGTTATTTTATATATATATATATATATATATATATATATATATATATATGTATGTATGAAAAATTTCTCACAGTTAACCTGTAGAAAAATACAATATTTATAAATGTAAAAGACAATAGGAAAACTGTAATAGTTGCCGACGCGTTTCGTCCGATGTGGATTTTCTCAAGGCCAAACGAAATGAATTTATGAAACGAAGTAACTAATACTAACAAGACAAAATTTAGAGAACGCCATATTCATAATGTTAAGTGAAGTTACGTCATTTACAGTCACGTAATTTCAGTTAACAGTATGAAAATAGCGTTCTATAAATTCTTCCAGTTGCTAAAGACATTTTGTTTTGTTATGGTTATCATATATATATATATTTATAAGGAAAAAAAAAACAAAAAAAAACACATGCCTGATGATGAATAGAAGACTATTCTTAAGTACTAGCATTTTAATAACACATAAACTGGAAACAACAGACATCAATTTTATAGACGAGGATCACTTCACTGTATGGATTAACAGTATTTTAATGCATACATTATAGTACTAGCGATGGATGTCGCCAATAATCGCATTAATATTTCTGATTGATTCTATGTGTAATTATTTCTTTGTATATATATATATATATATATATATATATATATATATATAGCATAATGAGAAGCCACGTATACTTTCTTAATATGTATATATAGAAAAAGTTGCAAATTAAAAAAATAATAATGTTTTTTATGAAAGTATTTATTTATTTATATATATGAATTTATATAAATTAAAATTACACATTAATTTTTAATTTATTTGTAACAGACAGTTATTTCTGAAGAAAGATTGAGGTCAATCTGAAATATCAAATATATATATAAATAATATAATACTTTCATAAAAAACATTATTATTTTTTTTTTAATTTGCAACTTTTTCTATCTATCTATATATATATTTATTAAAGACATTTTTATGTTTAACGTTCTTTTTTATAGATACAAGTATTTAAGTAAATGTTTGTTTATAATAAACAATATTAAATAACATTTACCGGCCTGAATGTCCGAGAAATTTTCATAGAAAATATTCGTCCTTTGACAGGATTCGAACCTGCATCCTATACGGAACCGTCAGTTACGCTGACGTGCCTTACCGACCAGCCACAAAGGTAAATGTTATTTTATACTGTTTATTATATACCCAGAGCATTGACTTAAATAATTGTATCTATAAAAAAGAACGTTAAACATAAAAATGTCTTTAATAAATAAATTGTCGGACTTTGTCCATTTCTTAATATATATATATATATATATATATATGATAACCATGATAAATACATAAACCTATCCACTCATATATTAACGGGTAATCAAAAGGAATTTCTAAATCTAGGATCAAATTGTCATCTCCAACCTAAATTCGACCTCACAAGATTTCAATTTCAGTCAGAAGACTGAAATTGAAATCTTGCATCAAATTTTATGTCATCTGAAAAAATAATATTACTTCAAACCCTCAAAGATCTTCTCAAGGTAGAAGGTCTAAAAGATTATATTCCACGTAATAGAAACAAGAACATTCCAACAAAACTCAAAATTGCTGCTACAGAATTAAAAAAATAAAGAAACCTAATGTCAGAAAATGTGATAAATCCAATATTTACGTAATTTTGGATAAATTGGATTATCACAAAAAACTTCAGCATTTTAAATATGATCGTTCTAAATTTACTAAATTAAATAAGAACGCCACTGAATATCTAAAGAAATATGTTAATAAATTCATAACATCCAATAATGCTGTTTCTGGATCTCTAAAAATAAACAACATTATTGGAGATTACCAACCTGGCTACTTATACGGTAATGTTAAAATACACAAACCGGGATACCCATTATGACCTATCATTTCTCAGATTCCAACATGCATATACCAACTATCAACATTTCTCAATGATATTATTACCCCATATCTCCTTACTAACTATAGCGTTAAATATACCCATGATTTCCTCCAAATACTTAAAAGCACAAAATTAAAAACAAACCATGGCATTCTTGCCTCACTTGACGTAGAGAATTTATTTACTAACGTTCCCGTCTCCGAAACTATTGATATTATCATTAATTCGGTGTATAAAAATAATTTAGTTCCAACTCCATCAATCCAACCCATTATTTTAAAAAAACTATTGCCCGCGTGTACCACTAGAGTTGCTTTTTATAGCCAGAATAGTACTATTTACACACAAACTGATGAAGTAAGTATGGGAAACACTCTCGGGCCGTGTTTCTCCAATTATTATATGTCCTGTGTTGAGAACAAGGTTTTTACTAAAGTTATTAAGCCTAAAAAATGTTCGTTATGTAGACGATATATTTATTTTAGCTGAAAAGAAGAAAGAAATAGAAAACCTGAAAGCTACAATTCAACAAAAATCCGTCCTAAATTTTATTTATGAACTTAGTGAAAAAAAAATTACTTCCTTTCTTAGATGTTCTCGTCGATTTTAGTAACAATACTTTTAAAATTTCTGTTTATAAAAAAAAAACAACTAATAAAGACTCTTGCCATCTTAATTTCTCTAGTGAATGCCCTCTTAGATATAAAATAGGTGTTATTAAAAAATTCCTCTTATGCTTTCATAATGTAAAATGTAAAACAAACGCTGATTAATAACGGATTTCCTAACCAATTGTTGGATTTCCACATTGGACGTTTTCTGTCTAACATAGCTAATAGCAACGACAAGAATAGAAATATAAACAATAACATTAATATTTTTTTATAAAAAACAAATGAACGAAAATTATAAACAAGACGAAAATAAAATCAAGAGCATTGTAAAAAAATGGATAACACCAGTTGACAATAGCAAAAAATTAGATTAATTATTTATTACAAAAAATTTAAACCTCTAACCTTATAGTTAAAAATAATAATTCTCCTCCTAGAACAAAATTAAATTGGGCAAATATTATTTACAAATTTAAATGCCCATTAAGGAATTGTATTCCTGATCAATCAAAATTCGTAATTAATTATATAGGCCCCACTACAACATGTTTGACACGCAGACTCCCGCTACAGCTTTCTGACCATAGTTCAATTAGATCTCATTTAAATATTCATGGAGATCTACCGGACACTATTCGTAACATACCTGTTGACAACACTAATATAATAGCATCATCTACATGCAAAAAAGGCTAAAAATAACGGAAGCCTTATTAATAAAAACGAAAAAAACAAAAACAACACTTAATAATATTAACTATGAACATGGACACAATATCTTGACCGTGTTTTGAAAAATGAAAACATTTTATAAAATATACATGCAACAAACAATTTCTTATTTAACAGTTAGAATATTTAATTCTTGAAAATGGCTAAATGTATAATGAAAGCGCTTGGATAAAAAGAACAATTAGACAGTTTTATATAATTTATCATCTGAAAAGAAAAAAAATTATTAGACCGCATGAGAAATTGTATGCAAAACTACATAAAAGCACCTTGTCTGTCGTATTCAATGAAATGTGCATATATATATATATATATATATATATATATATATATATATATATATAAATATAGATAACTAGACTCGTTTTGAAAAACCCTCGAATTTTTGATTTGCTAATCAAATCAATCTCGAGGAAAAAAGGTTTTAAAAAAGAAAGAGCTACAAACATGAACTTCTTGCCGACAAAATAATCGCACAGATGCAGGTCTGAAGCCCAAAGAAAAACCCTGATACGAGTAAACAACTAACTAACAAAAGAGCTCAATCCAACCGTAGAGCAGACCAAACTTTCCCTGACGATCCGTTTAGGTGAAACCTAGGTAGGTTTGTCTGGCTCACTAGGTGTATCTATCTATATATATATATATGTGCATATATATATGAAATGTGCATATATATATATATATATATATATATATATATATATATATATATAAATGTGCATATATATATATATATATATGAAATGTATATATATATATATATATATATGAAATGTATATATATATATATATATATATATATATAACATATAAATGTGCATATATATATATATATATATATATATATATATATATATATGAAATTTATGGATATATCTACATTCAGCACTTTTCTATGCAATCTGCACTTACCATCTTAGATTGTAGTAGTACAAAGCACTCGGAACCAACAAACTTTTGAGCAAAAAAAGAATACACTTGTAGTTATATATGAAAAATATAATAAAAATTAAACAAAAGTACTTTGATTGCGTGATTGACTAATTCGTTTTTACGGATTACCACCCCTTTGCAGGTTATTTAAAGCCAGAAAATATTTTTAGATTGTAAGAATTGTTTTTTGAGATAATAATGATTTACTGGTGGAGAAGAGGTCGGTTCATGCCTAATCAGAATTTGATGAATAAAAAAGAAATTATAATTTGAATGTAAAGTGAGGGATCAATTCTATATTACAGTCAGTATATATATTTCTATACTTCACATTTTGGCCAAGGTACTTTCTATAAATTTATTTTCCAGAGAATGTAAATACATCTAACCGACATGCCTGTGTAGCTAATCAGTATTTCATTGAGTTATTGATTCGTTTATACTGCTTATCAAAGCTTTACAGGTTATTTAGAGGCATAAATATTTTTATATTGTAAGAATTCTTTGGAGATAATAATGGTTTTCTGATACATGTCTTACTAATTAATCCATAGCTGGGGGAGAAGAGGTGGATTCATACTTTCCCAATGCTTTTTGCGCTAAGTGAATATAACGAACCCAACTGGAATTGGAACTCGGCTCTCCGATTAACAATCCTGAGCCATTATCCATTACACCACATCCATGCTTACGGCACTTGGTAAAAATACTCTGAGACATGTATTAAAAGAATTTTTCTTCCTAAATACATATAGGTATCTTGTATAAAAGAAATAGTGCGTTTATGCATCCGAGGTCTTGTTCCATATTCTTCCTTCACCGAAGTTGGCTCACCTATCGATTACCATTTTTCTCGGGTTTTAGAGTAATATATGCGCCAGTAGGTGGCCACCAATTCAGACCGCATAAAAAATGCCTTCCAGCGATCTGTCGACGTCTGTGTTTCTCGTTTTCATCGCAATGGAATAACTTTGCAGCCGGATCGTTGGCAAAATTATGTTGATTCTAACGCTGCTTGCTTTCACTTCTATGATTGCCTTTGACCCCGAGGTATGAAGTTTAAATATTGGTTATTTTAAACGGCCACTTCTTTGGCTCAAAACTAATTTCTAATGGGTCTGACGATAAACTCTGATCCGGCAGCATGATTGGAGGTTTTGAGGAGCGTGGAACCACCTCTTAATTGCTGCTGTTCCCAGGTCCACCCTCACCCGATGTGGTAGCACCTGTTAGGGTCCTAACTATGGCCAAATATTGAACTCCTAAATAAAATACGATGAAAGTATAAAAATACATTTTTATAGTAAAATACCAACCGTATATTTGTGTATAAAAAAAATTACCAACAATATGTTTTTTTAAAGAAAAATAACCAACAGTCACTGTAGTTGTAGGCATACAATTGAGTTCAAAATATATTTAGTTGAAGCCATAAAACTGTGTCCAAATCATTTAGATTTCGGCATTAAATGACCCATAAGGAGTTGATATGCCGCTGAACAAAATCAACCAAACGAATTTCTACTGGACATTTTTTGGGGCTAAGAATGATTATCTTCTTAAATACATTTTTGTTACATTATTTCTTGTTTTCTTCTATGTGTTATTATTTTTAGACGAAGTGTATCTCGGTTCCGACTTCTGGAGGTTGAAAGCTGCGGTCAGATGCGAACTATACTAGGAAAGTCGATTTTGATTGGCTGAGCTAGCGTGGGAAAGAGATAGGAGAAAATGTTTCAGCGAGTTGTTTCTTACCCGTCAAGCGATGTAGACGTGTTCTCTTTTCTTGTTCGAAACGGTTCCCCATATAGATAATAGTTTGTTAGATAATGTATATGTCGAGATAATTAATAAAAATAGTTAAGGCTTTCACCGCAGAGAAAAGGCCGAGCTGAGATCATTCACTTCTGTCAATATGCAAATTATGTCCCAGTTCAGTATAGGATATATAAGATAAGGGTCCTCTATAACTTCCACTATTTTGTTGCTCCAACTATTTTTTAACTCCTTGCCATACTCCTTTGTTAAAAATATTAACATAACGTTTCGACCGTTGAGCCCTTTGGCATTCATAAAGTGCTTGTCGTTCAGAGAATTTTGTGTTGATCTCTTTACTTAATCTACGGGTATAGATTATCTTCCTTCCGCTGATCATCTCTAGGGGTATCACATCTTGTTCTTATTTTAGTACTGCTAAGTTATTTCGCGTCACGTTACAACAGTGTAGGTATCATGGCGTACCCTAGCTATGAAATCTGAACCAAGGGATATAGCTTGTCTGAAACTTTGCCATGAAAATAGCGATGGCGTTACCGAGAGATTAGCAACATTTTGTCTGTGGGCAGTAAGGTGTAACATAATGCATCACCAACAAAGAAACATAAACACTTGGGAAATCATATTTTAAATTTAGGATCAGGCGACTCCATACCAGATATGGTCGGCTTCAATCACTTTCTCACCGCTGTAAGGTTACTTCCCTGTGTTTTTTCTATAAATACTTTCATGGTAATTGTTCGGATCAGCTCTTTGCTATGTTGTTTTATTTCCCTCCCTCCACAGACAATGAATTGTACATATGGGGACTAGATAGGATTTTCATAGAGACAATGAGGTATTATGGTGGATGTAATAAGAAATGTAAGTAAAAATGCGTTGTTTTGGTATTAGAAATATTTTGGTATGTTTAGGCCAGTTTTTTGTGGCTAGCTAAGTTTAAATTTAAGACAGAAGAAGACTGTTCTTTTCCCCATTCCCCATTTTTGGCCGTGTGCCACATTTTCTGTAAATAAGCAGAAATGAATATGGCTTTTCGTTATGGTACCTAGTCTAATTGAATTCAAGCACAGTGATAGACAAGTGTCGAGATCTCAGCAATTTATAGTAGAATTATCTAGATGTAACCGTAGATTCTATGTTAACAGTATATTTTCTAGCACTTCTCCCTTGTGGAATTTCCTTCCGGTCCCATGCTACCCAGCCAACTTTAATATTAAAAAATAATCTATTGTCATCTACTGTCTTCTTGATTACTCTTCTATTGTTCTCGTTCCTTAACAATGTTTCTGTTTTCTAATTCTTCCACATCCAGTAACCCTTTGTGTCTAAATGAGTTTAGCAACTTGCCTGGCGTGAACGCGATTCAAAAAATAAGAAAAAAAAACCTATCTTTTTGGTCTGATCTGGCTATTTTCAAGCTAGAGCATGGTAGAAAGTGTAAGGTTATTTCTGATACGATACATTCGACTTCACTTGAGGACTGGAGTGTGCTTGAGTTCCAATAGATGTTCAAAGGAAGGAGCCTTTATGATCTCTAATAAATCCTGGTAGATCATGTCACTCTTTTAGAGTCTTCAGGTTGTGTAGTCAAAATACTTCCGGTGAGAAATCTTTATAATTGCTGTACGTTTACCAAAAATAGTTCTCTATCTGCAGACAAGCTCTTTGATTCCAGTAAAGGTTACAGGTTAGTCTCATATCTTTCCCATACAAAACAAGCTTTCCTCGTAGATCAAATAGGTCTTTGAGTCGTAACTTATCCAATGACTCTCATTTCAATCATTAATTGGTGACTTCTGTCTTTGATGACGTTTAGATCATGAATACCTTTACCTGGTCTTCGAACTGGGATCAAAATATAGTTTCTGTTCTTTATATATTAAGAAATGGACAAAGTCCGACAATTTATTTATTAAAGACATTTTTATGTTTTACGTTCTTTTTTATAGATACAAGTATTTAAGTAAATGCTCTGTTTATAATAAACAGTATTAAATAACATTTACCGGCCTGAATGTCCGAGAAATTTTCATAGAAAATATTCGTCCTTTGACAGGATTCGAACCTGCGTCCTATTTCTGTTCTTTCTTCCTCTTAACATTAAGATGCTAACCTGGTCCCAGGGATTGCAACCTTGCGGCAGCGCCTTCCTCATAACACTAAAGATTGAGATTTGGTAGAGACAGACGCCAGTCTGACTCTGATTATGGGGAGCGAGCGGATTTTTGTTCTTCCTCCATATGTATATGTAAGAGCAAAGCGCATTAAACTGACCCTGTGTCGCTATTTACTATGGTAAATGTTCAAACGAGTTACGTTCATTAGTTCCACCAATTCGGCTATGACCCTACATACCGCATGAACAATATCAACTCATCCACATTCCTTTCGTATTTCTTTGATAAGAACTGTTACTTTGTGGAACAAACTCCCAAGACGATGATCCCTAGACCGTTACAATCTTTAAGTCTAGGGTCAACCTATATATACAACCCTACATATCCACGTAAGATGTGCCTCTTCTTCCTTGAACGTCCCTTACAACAATCTCACTCAGTAAGCCTCTACCTTGACTGACACTTCAGCCATGGTAGAAAGTGTAAGGTTATTTCTGATACGATACATTCGACTCCACTGAGGACTGGAGTGTGCTTGAGTTCCAATAGATGTTCAAAGAAAGGAGCCGCTGTAATGAGATAGTTATTGGTGTGTGCAAAATAACTCTGGTTAGATTCGGTATCAGCCTTGTCGTTCCCAGCTCGCCTCCAACGTCTGGTTACTGAAGTAACTGCTTTGAGAAGTTCTTGAGCTGACTTCCGACGTCTGTCGAACTCTCTGCGTTAGCAGAGAGGAACCCGGACGAGGCTTTGCCGAAGGGCAAGGTTTCGTCCGCGGAGGTAGACAGGGCCTGAACCCGTCTAATCGGCTTCAAAAGGCTATTTTTTTTGGCCGAGCCTACGGGCTCGGAGAAACCCACAATAAAACCGGCCTTGTGCCATATTCGTTTCCCGTGGGTGAAATGATAAATACCGAAGTAACTGCTTTGATTTCCAGTCTAACCTACCCACGTTGTGAATTGATCTTAGGCAGACGAAATCTACGGATTTCAAATTTTTGTTACAAAAAAATGTAATGTAAAAAAAAAAAAATAATACTGTCATTGTGGAGAAGTTGGTGAATTTTCCTTTGCCGGGTTATCTATGATATATAGTTATAGTTCTTTCTGTTTTAATACTGGTCGTCCTGAGGGCATTGTGATCGAAAAAATAATTTTTTAGCGACTATAACTATAAACAAAACTCAGTTTGAGATGAAATTGTTAGGCTGACATATTTTATTTTTGCCCCTTAATTAAATCAGCCTATCACACTGAGAGTACACGGTGTGAGAGAATATGAGAAAAATAAAACATTATTAAGGAGAGAGAACAATAAAAGAGCAAGAATTAAGTCAGAAGATAACGACTGAAATTGTATGTACACTTTAGAATTTCGAAGTTGACTGGAAAGCAAAAAGCTGGAAGACAGTTCCATAAGCGAGAAGTGTGATCATATAACTTACGGTTGCATCTAGCCAATTCAACTGTAAAATGATGAAACCTTGTCGCCAATATAGTACAGACAAACCTCTCATCTACGGATATCCCGTTAACAGACTTTAGATGCAACGGACAAAATCTGCAGGTCAAATAAAAAAAAAATGAAGTTATGCAGGAAAAATACTTCCAAATCGTCAGCGATGTATTTCAAACTTTGCGGGCTTAGCGGAACGAGTCGTATAAGTTCTCAAAGTGACCGCTTGGCGGTGGTGGCTGGCTTTTCAGTTGTAAACAAAGACGGGTGTACAGTATATAAAGTACGATAAATTACCGCGTGCTTGAGAAAGCAACTGTGAGAAGTCTATTATTTTTTGTTATTTTGATTAAGATATCTATATTAAATATATATTTATTTATGTCATATATTCAAGTTTATATTATTTTCATTATGATCATAAGTACTGGTAGTTACTATAGTGGTTTTGTAACTAAAAAGTAAAAACTTCCAATCTACGGACAATCGGCTTTAACTGACTAAATCTTCCCCTATTAGTCCGTTGATGAGAGGTTTGTCTGTACTGCGCTTAAATTCATAAAGTCGCTGTACCATAGAGGCAAGTTCATCAGTATAATTACCATGTAAATGTTTATAGAAAATGAACAGGGAAGCTATCTAATAGCGTTGGAAAAGTAACTCAAGACAAAAGTCTAGGTCATGAGCAAGAACGTTGCAGATTCTTCATTGTATTTTATTAAGAATCTCTAAACACATAGCAGAAGAACCAGACCAGATATGCCTGCAATATTCAAGGCATGGGAAAATGGTAGACTTATGTGTCAGATAGATTAAGTCGAGAAAATTTGTCTAGCACGACACAGTAAGCTAGTCTTCTTAGCAGCTGACCTAGCAATTGATTCAATATGATCTTTTTTACATCATGTAATTGGAAAACGTTGGCCAGAGAAGGGGAAATTAGTCGCTGTCTTGGAGATTAGCATCAGCCATGCTGGTGGAGAACAAAATATATTTATCCAATAAATTTATTTGGATCACTCGAAGTTTTTGTTCAGAGTGAATATATTTAAACGAGAGATCTATTTGGCATAATCGGAATTCATTGGACCAATAACTACACATTCTGTTAGAAATAAAACTTTCGTCGTGTCTTAATCTTAAAATCTTTCTGTTAACTGTTTGTTTTTTTCAAATTTGTTTTGATTTTTTTTATGGCGATCTTGTTTTGATTTGACGCTTAAAGAAATGTTTATTTGGTCTATACTTTGTCTTTAACAATGTAAAAAAAATGGACAACACAAAATCATGGAAATTGTTTTTTCGTGAACAGTGAGCAAATGATTGGCTCTGATATTGACTAATGACCTACAGCCAGAGTTTACGTTGGTTTGTAGCTATGGCTTTTGTCCGTTGCTTAGTTTCATTGTCTATAATCCCGGTAACACGCGAAGTGTTTATTTTGATTTCAATGTTGTTAATTCTTTCTTTCTTTCTTTCTTTCTTTCTTTCTTTTTGACGCTTTCTTTCTTTTCTTCTTTCTTCGACTCTTTCTTTCTTTCTTCAACTCTTTCTTTCTTCGACTCTTTCTTCGACTCTTTCTTTCTTCGATACTTTCTTTCTTTCATGCTTTTTTCGTCAATGATTCCTTTCCGTATCGCTTTCTTTCTCTATTTCTTTCTCTCTTTCCTTCTTTCTTTTTCTTCCAGTAGATTCATTTATTCATTGTTTTTGTTACCATACTTTCATTTATTCATTTATTTATTTTTCCACGCTTCCTTCATTTTTCCACGCTTTCTTTCTTTCTTTCTTTCTTTCTTTCTTTCTTTCTTTCTTTCTTTCTTTCTTTCTTTCTTTCTTTCTTTCTTTCTTTCTTTCTTTCTTTGCTTACGGCCCTATCACGTTTAAACACCGGTTCTCGTACGATCAGCGAAGTTAATCAAATTCGAGTCTGCTCAGTGGCGAGATGGATGACCATTTGGGAATAGCAGATGCAGTAAGCTTGGATGCGCGTATGGTGTAATGGATAATGTCTCTGTATAGTTAATTGAAGAGACAAGTTCCAGTGCAAGTTTGCTTCTTTGTATTCGATTACGAATAATTACCCCTTGGAAATCTATGTATCCAGCTTTTTTTTTCTCTTTAGATATGGGTTTATTGTGGGAATTTTGTATCAGAAAAATCATTATCATCTCCAATTCATATAAACTAAATATATTTTCTGGCTTTACACAGCTTGCAAAAGGTTGGTAAGCCGTGAAAAAAAAAAAAAAAAAAAAAAAAAAAAACAAAGAAATCAATCAATTCTTTCATTTTTCTTTTTCCTTTGTTCTTATCATTTTGATCTGTTTTATAATTTATATGACGATGTTTTTATTATTTATATTATCTTTCGTTGTCGTTTTCCCTTTTTTTATTCTTTTTTACTTTCTCTGTTGCTTCTTTCTCTGCCATTCTTGCCTTTTTCCCTTTCTTTCTTTCTTAATTTCTTTCTTTCTTTCCGTCTTTCTTTCTTTCTTTCCGTTTTTCTTAATTTTTTTCTTTCTTTCTTTCTTTCCGTCTTTCTTAATTTCTTTCTTTCTTTCTTTCTTTCTTTCTTTCTTTCTTTCCGTTTTTCTTAATTTCTTTCTTTCTTTCCGTCTTTCTTTCTTTCTTTCTTTCTTTCCGTTTTTCCTAATTTCTTTCCTTCTTTCTGTCTTTCTTTCTTTCTTTCTTTCTTTCTTTTCTTTCTTACTTTCTTTCTTTCTTTCTTTAGTTTTCCGTTCTTTTTCTGTCTTTCTTTCTCTTTCTTTCTTATTTCTCTTTTTTTCTTTCTTTCGAAAATTAAACCTTTCTTTCTTTTTATTTCTTTTTCTTTTTTCTTTTTTTTCTATTTTTCTTATTATAATTTCTTTCCTTTTTCTATCTCTTTTTTATAATATTCTTTCTTTCTTTCTTTTTCTTTATTTCTTTATAATTTCTTTCCTTTTTTCTCTTTTTTATAATATTCTTTCTTTCTGGTTATTTACTTTTCTCTTTTTTTATCTTCCCACGTTCTTCTCGTCTTTTTCTTTATATTCTCTCTTTTCTATAAACTTTTTCTTCATCTTTCATTATTTCTTCTTTTTCTATTTGATATCCTTTTTTATTTCTATTTTCTTTCTTTCATTTTCTCCTATGTCATTTTATATTTCCACCTATATAATGCAATATTTCTTCTTTTTTTTATCTATATCACTTATTCTTCATTACTTTTTGTTCCTTTATTTCTTTTTTTAACTTTGTTTCCTTCGTCTTTCTCTATGTCAGTTTTTCTTTCTTTCTTTTTTTTCTTTGTCTTTCTTTCTTGCTTTCTTTTTTTTCTTTGGCTTTCTTTCTTTTTTTTTTCTTTGTCTTTCTTTCTTTTTTTTTCTTTGTCTTTCTTTCTTGTTTTCATTTTTTTCTTTGGCTTTCTTTCTTTTTTTTCTTTGTCTTTCTTTCTTGCTTTCTTTTTTTTCTTTGGCTTTCTTTCTTTTTTTTTCTTTGGCTTTCTTTCTTGCTTTCTTTTTTTTCTTTGGCTTTCTTTTTTTTTTTTTTTGTCTTTCTTTCTTGCTTTCTTTTTTTTTTTTTTTTTTTTTCTTTGTCTTTCTTTCTTTTTTTTCTTTGTCTTTCTTTCTTGCTTTCTTTTTTTCTTTGGCTTTCTTTCTTTCTTTTTCTTTGTCTTTCTTTCTTGCTTTCTTTTTTTTCTTTGTCTTTCTTTCTTTCTTTCTTTTTCTTTGTCTTTCTTTCTTGCTTGCTTTTTTTCTGTACACTGCTCTACTTTCTTTTATCTCCATTTACAAAGTTCGTCCATCTTTTTTTTACTATATATCTTCTTTCAATTAATTGATTATCATCTGTTTTTCTTTCTTTCATTTCATTATTTTTCATTTTTTTTCTTTCGTCCTTTCTATGAGCATTGTTTATCGTCGCATTTTTCTTCTTTTTTTTTCAATCTTTATTTTCTTTCAATTCGTTATCTTTCCTTCCTTCTTTATTCGTCTTCGATTTTCATCTCCTTCATTTTCTTCATTTTTCTTTCCTACTTTTTCTTTCATTTATTTTCATCCTTCATCTTTTCATTTCTTTTATTCTTTTATCGTCTATTATTATCATTTAACTTATTTCTTTCGCACTTAGTTTTCATTCATTAATTCAATATTTCTCTACTCTATTTCTTTTTCATATTTCTATTATTTATTCAATTGTTTTTTTTTCTTCTTTTCATTTATTCTTGCTCGTTTCCGCCTTTTTATTCTTTTAGTTTTCTTTCTTTCCCTTTTTCATAATATGTTTCCTTCGTTCTTTCGCTTATTCCTTTTTCTTTCTTTATTTCCGTATCCTTTGTTTCTCATTCTCCTTTATCTTTATAATTTTTCTTCTTTTCTATAAAATTCAAGATTTCTTTTTTATTTATTTTTTACCTTTTACTCTCTTTCTTCCTTTCTTTTTTCATCCGTTCTTTCTTTTTCATTTGTATAATATTCTTTTTTCTTTCTTTTTCTTCCTTTCTTTTTTCTTCTTTCTTTTTTCCTTCTTTCTTTTTTTTCTGATTTTTCCGTATTCTTCCTTTCTCATTGTTTCTATCACTATCATTTTTCTTCTCTTCTATGAGATTCAACATTTCTTTCTTTATTTCTTTCTTACCTTTGACGTTCTTTCTTTTTTTCTTTCTCTCTCTTTCTTTCTTTCTTTGTGTTTTCATCCTTCCTTTCTTTTTCATTTCTATAATATTCTTTCTTTCTTTCGTTCTTTCTTTCTTTCTTTCTTTTTATTTTTTTTTGTCTTCATTGTTTACATCGTCAACTATCGCTTTGCTATTAGAAAATTCTTCGAATTTTTTCTCTCCAGATTATTCATATCATCGTTGATTTTTTTTTACTTTTCTTTCAATTCTTCAACCTTTTTTTCGGTCATATTTTCACATTCATTTGGGTAAAAATGCTTAGAACTTCTCTCTTTGTCTACGTGTCTTTCTCTCTCTCTTTTTCTCTCTCCCTCCCTTTCTCTTTCTCTCTTTCTCGCATTCGTTCTTGAAATTTCCCACCATTATTCTGAAGCCTTTATCGTCTCAGAAGGTTTAATTTGCAAACGCAGATAGAATTCACTCTGCAATCTCCAGGCAGTCAATAAATGCCATATTTACGGAATATCGCTTTACAAAGAACATAAAAACAACATGGACGTTGACGAATGTGCATATCGCCCGCAACTTTGCCGGTGTCATGGCGAACAATGTCAACGAAATCGTCCGTAGAGACAAACAGAACTGAGCCCAAAGCTTGTTAATAAAGGTCTGTAACCTTGCATATTATGAAAGGACACTTAACTTGAGAGAGGCTAATGACAATAGGAAGCATTTTATTACTGTTCTTCTTATCAGTAAGTAAGTTTTGATCTTTGTGTTTTTCTTTCGCTTAATGTTTGTTTTTGCCAATGTTTATACAATTCTCTCTCAGGTCAGCAATGTGCGGTCTTGTTGACAGAGCGTCTTTCAATAGTGCAACCACACTCTGTCGCCTCCTTAGCAGAATAAGCCTGTAAAATACTATCGGTCCTGACCTGGCATCTCGGCTTCAATCACTTTCTCATCGCCGTAATATGATGTCCCTGTGCTTTTTCTATAAATACTTTCATGGTAAATTGTTTTGATGAAATTTCCTCTATGTTACCTAGACTTTATGAATTTAAGTGCAGTACTAGATTGGCGGCGAGGTCTCATTATTTAACAGATGAAATTGCTAAATGTAACCGTAAGTTCTATGCTAACAGTTTCTTCTATCGCACTTCTCACTTGCGGAACTCTCCCAGTTTCTTGATTCTCAGTTAACTTTGATCTACAAAAATTTAAAGGCAATGTCAATCGTTAGCTTCTGTCTTTTTAATTCTTGTTCTTTTATTGTTTTTTCCCTCCTATTGGCTAACACTTAGTAACCTTTGCGTTTTAGTGGCTTTGTTGCTTTGTTTAGGGTGAAATGATTAAAAGATATATTGGTGTTGCAAAAATCATGTTATAACAATATGTAATGATAATGGGATATAAGGTTACCATGGCATGAGCTTATGGAAATGTGAAACAAATGGCACCCCCTCATCAATAAGTTAAACCAAGTAGTCCATTAGACTGTAAATAATATTTTCCGAGCCACTGGCGATTTTCAAAGCAATCTTCTGCTGTCCATAAGTTGAGAAAAGGAAATAAGTTTTTTCTAGTCATTTCACCTCAAGCAAGGCAACAGAGCCACTAAGACGCTAGGAGTTAGTGAGTGTTAAATAATATGAGAAAAGAAAAAAAAAATCATTATTAACACGTATAAATAAATATTACATGATAAAGCAACACTCGACTGTAAAGTAAGAATTCTACTCAAGGCATTCTAAATACGTATATTTACAGTGAGAGAAGAGACGTTTTTGGGTTATCACCACAGTTAAGCAACGTCGAGCTTGGTCAGTACCTAGATGGGTGACCGCTTGGGAATACCAAGTTCGGTTAGTTTGGGTGTGCGGACCGTGTAATGGATAATGTACCCGGAATTGTTAATCGGAGAGCCGAGTTCGAATTCCCATTAGTTTTGTTATATTCACTTACGTGCGAATACTCTTGAGAAAGGAATGAATCCAATTTTTATCCTCCCCAGCTATGGGTTAATTAGTAAGACTTGTATAATTAAATCATAATTATCTTCAAAAAATTCTTAGAATCTAAAAAATATTTTTTGTTTTTAAATAACCCGCAAAATGTTGAAACGAATCAATCAATCGAGAGAAGTACGTCAATATCAATCGGTCGGCGTAAGAAAGTAAAAAAGCTAAGGGACCTAAGTACCACCCAGGTCGGACAGTGAATATGGAATTCATTATATCGAAAGAATGATTTCTGGGGTTTTTTTTTCTCGCAGGGACGATATTTTAGCTTCCGTTCCTTGTTAAACTAAATCAGAACATTTCCCAGTTGAATTCGAACGAAGGCTGATGGTAATTGAGGAACTACTTTAGATGAAGCTCTCTGTTCATAGGCAAAGTCCTGGCCAGGGGTTTGTATACAGCATTCAAGAGAGCATGATTTACCTTTGAAATCGATGCCACGCAGAAATGCTACAATTCGAAAATCTAGAGGAGGTCCAAAATCCAAAACGATAGTCGTTAACTATCCTATGACTTTTGGCACGTCAGGGTTTGAATATATAAAATTCCATCCAGTTGTGGAAATGCTAAAAGAGAGATCAGCAGTTTCCCTGAATTCAACATTGAAGAACAAAAGATCGGTAACCAAAGAGAGAATAAAAATATCTTCTAAGAAACATCATTATCTGTCTATATTTCTGAGATAAGGTATTATGTACATTATTTATATTATTTGGACTATTGTCCTCATCTTTGTCGCCATATTATTACAACGTTTCGGCCGTTGTACACTCTGGCCTTCTTTAGGTGGTTGGAATGTCGAACTTAACCCTTTATTTCGCTCAATGGTGTGCATTGTCTATGATCTCAAGCTGATCCCACAGAGGGCAGTGATCAAGGAACGCCATTGTAAAACTTAAGGAATCAACACATATGCTAGACCAAAAAAATCTCCTGAGCCGACCAAGCATAAAAATGGATACAATATGGGAACCAGTAATAAGGAGTGCCAGAGAAAAAGCGATAGTAACAAGTTGCAGTATGAGCTCTGTTAAAATTATGTAATGATAACAGCAAAAGTTGCAATATGAGCACTGGTAAAAATGGTTGCTGAAGACATTAGGTTTATAATACCCAGAAATTCATAGACATGGCACAGTGGATAAAGGCGTTGGTTAGATCCAGTGACAGGACCCAAAGAGTGTGAGTTCAATACCCGGTTAAGGCAGTGGAGAACTTTCAGAGGGAAATTAACAGGAGATAACTGATAACTGACATCCATTAAAACATGGCACGTGGAACTAGAACAGTGGGCGAAATAAAGGGTTTTTTTGTTTTTTTTTCTTAAGCATTACGCCCCAAGCAAGGCGTGAAGCCACTAGGATGCAGGGGGTTGCGGAAGATTTGGAGCGAGAGCAGATAGGAGTGATAGAAGAAAGGATGAGGAGAGGGATAGTGGATAGATCAAGGTAACTGGAGGTGTCGATTGACATTACATTTGAATAGTTGGAGATTATAGCTCTCAGGGAAACAGTAATTGGGAAGGGTGTTCCACTGGCGAGAGGTGCGAGGTATGAAGCTATTGAAGTAGAAGAGACGGCTACATTTAAAAGTTTCTACAGTGAAAAGGTGAGAGCAGGAGGCCAGCCTCGTAGGGCGCTTGAAGAATTCATGAAGTCTGGGAACCAGTGAAAGCAGCTCATCGGAGCAATTACCATGAAAGTATTTGTAGAAAAGACAGAGAGAGGCGACGGCGCGTCTGTGAGACAGTGACTGCAGACGAGACGCCAGATCAGGGCCAATTACATTACATATCCGTCTCTGTATCTTGTCAAAAACTCCGAGGTAAATCAGAAGGTGCCCCAGACCATATATGGAAGCAATACTCCTTGCAAGGGCGAATGGTTGTTTTGTAAATTTGAAGTATCGATTCCGGGGAGAAAAATTTCCTGGCGCGGCACAGAGAGCCAACTTTACTCGCGGTGGAAGAAGCAATTGACTTAATGTATTTGTTCCATCTCAGGTCAGCAGTCAACGTGAGACCGAGCAGACGCAGGGGGTTGCTCTCAGGAAGTTGACTATCAGACATTTTAAGTGGGGGCAGGGAAGGATCTCTATGGTGGTTAATGGAGAGTTTTTGAGGCGTTAAAGTTGACCAGCCAATTCTTGCCCCAGTTAACAACCGATTGCAGGTCCATTTCAAGACACACGGCCAGGTTAGTTTTGTCGCCGACACTAGATTTGTTTTTGAGGCAGGAGTAAATTGTAGTGTCGTCCGCGTAGATGCCAACTTGGGAATCTATGGCGTCAGGAAGGTCGTTGATGAAAATAAGGAAAAGAGTGGGCCAAGGATGGAGCCTTGGGGACACCTGCGTTCGTGGGATAGGAACTGGAGGAGTTGACCAGTAATACCATAGCCCTGGAGCTTACGAAGAAGGCCGGCATACCAAACCCTATCAAAAGCTCTGGAGATGTCTAGGGCCACGGCATGAGCCTTACCGTTATTTTGAAGGGCTTGGTAGACGGTTTCAGTGATGGCCGTAAGCACATCAGCTGTAGATTGGGCGTAGCGGAAACCATATTGCTTGTCTGAGAGCAGATCATGGGATGTAAGGTGGTTAACCCCTTCGGCATTAATTAGGGCTTCGAAGACTTTGAAGAGGGGTAGGAGACTAATAGGACGGCAATTAGAGGGGTCAGAGGGGTCTCCAGAGTTCTTAAAGACAGCAACAATGGATGAGGACTTCCAGCAGTCAGGAAAACAGGATTCCTTGAGGCAGTATTTATACAGTTTAGAGAGGGCGGGCGCTAGCTCAGGCGCGCATTTCTTCAAGATAATGGCTGGTATGCCATCTCCACCACTAGCCTTGTGGGGGTCTAAATTGGAGATAATGCCCGGTGCCAATAACGGAGTTAAGTGTAAGCCGCTCAATAGGGCCTCAGTTCTTAGAGGGAAGTCTGGTATGGGTACACCGGTGGAGTCGAGCGTTGAATTAAATGAGAATTTCCGAGCAAAGCATTCAGTCTTGTCGGTAGAGGAGGTCAAGACCTCGAACTGGTTGAATAAAGGAGGTATGGATGGTTTTCTATTATTCAGGACGCTCTTGCACAGCCGCCAATAATCTTTGGAGCCAAATTTTCGAGATACGCTCCTTCATCCGAGCAGCAAATATTGACTTAGCTTCGTTGAGGACACGCTTACACTCGTTACGGGCGGAGGCAAAGAGACGTCTATTGCAGTCCGACATGTCGCTACGAAATATGTGAAAGACGTGATTCCTATGGGCAATGGCGGCTGAGCAAGCAGCGGAGAACCAAGGGGAGGAGTGCGACTTGACCTTAAATTTCTTAGAGGGGATGAAAGCGTCGATTCCAGCTTTAACCCAGGATGAGACCTCAGAAGCACATTCTTGGACAGGGAGTGTAAAGACAACATCCCAGGGGACATCGCGGATGAAGTCACGGAACGAGTCCCAATTCGCTCGTTGATAGTAGAACGAGGTTCTAGTGATGGGAGGTTCTTTGCGGGGTGTGGAGTTGAAGGAAATGTTGACAGATACCACAGCATGATCGGAGTTACCAAGAGGGCAGAGCTGTGTGGCGCTACAAGATTTGGGGATGGAGGTAAAACACAGATCGAGAAGAGAGGCCTTACCTGACAGGTTGAGGGCAAAACGCGTGGGGAAGTCAACTATCTGCGTGAGAGATTGAGAAATTGAGAAGTTAAGTGTTTGAATGCCAGCCCGGTCAGTAGTAGCATTCTCGAGCCACTTGGTGTGATGGGCGTTAAAGTCACCAAACACGAATATGTGAGCAAACGGATGGAGAGAGAGGGCCTTGTCTATGCTGTCAAATATGCTATCTAGTATCCCACAGTCTTGATAGGATGGAGAGCGATAGAGGAAGAAGAGATAGCTTACGGCATTGAGGAGAGATAGTCGGAGGCACATGTACGAATGGTCTGGCGATTCGAGAGACAACTCTCTGGCCAGGGAGAGATGGTTAAGTTCGACATTCCAACCACCTGAAGAAGGCCGGAGCGTACAACGTCCGAAACGTTGTAATAAATATTGTAATAAATATGGCGACGAAGATGAGGACAATAGTACGATTAATGCAAATAATGTAAGAAACATCATTATTTGAAGATAAAAAAGGGGTATAATATAGCAGTATATAGTGGACTTTGGATAATTTCTGACGAAATTTCCTCCTTATCTGAGGAGGCTGATTCATAATTTTACAAAAGTCGACCGATAAATTTAATAAACAGATTTATAGAAAACGTCTATATTGTCTTTAATAACATGTCTTAAAGAACATTTGCTGCCTAAATACTTTTAGTACATTTATAAAATATTATGAGCATAGAAAAGTCTAACTGCGACGAATTCCTAAAAACCAAACCCACCCCTTCACTATCCACATACAATCTAAAGTTAATAAAAACTTTTTAGAAATCTTCATAAAAACAATGAGATGGGAAGCACATTTCTTTTTAAGCCAAGAACTTAACATCAATACCACACTCAAGAAAAATGACGGCTTAAAAAAAAAAAAAAAAAAATGCCCCTCTCAGCACAAAGAACTAGACAACTTCGAGAAAGACTTGACTTAGTAAGAAACATAAAATTCCATAAACCACAAGATGCTTTGAAAAAACAACTAAAAGAAGATATAACTAAAATAAACAATTCCACTAACGTATTTATCACAGCGGAGAAAACTAGAAATTTATATGAACTAAGCCCCCCCCCCAACATAACAAATCACTCAAGAACACAACATGACTAAACATATTTATGATTGTTTTTTCTAGTTTTATCTGTGTTTTGTCTGTTACAGTTTCTTAAGATTATGAGACCGTCGTCCCTGTAGAATCCTATATAATTTCTATCGATTATTTTATTTAGTTCGTGTAGCAAATATATACCCATGAGTTTGTTGGTTTCTGTATCATCAAAACTTTCCAATATAGTGTCAAATGTCCCTCCTTTCTTTATCCATGAGTTTAGAAGAAAAAAGAAATGTGCTTTCCATTTTTTTTCTATTAATTTTAACTTATACTAGCAGGAGAGCCCGGCGTTGCCCGGGGATGTAACAGTAAGAGATAGATCAAGTATCGACCATTATAAAGACAGAAAAATAAAATTGACAAAGATTATTGTTTAAGGTTGACGGACACGCATGTCTGTTTTTTTTGTTTTTTTTACGAATTGGTCGAAACCAAACTCGAACAAAAACATTGTTTTCAATCGTTATGAGTCTATCGATTGAATAAAATTTATTATAAACAATTGTCTTGTAAATGGAATTTTTAAAGTATTATGAATGTAAAAATAAAGAAAAAAGTGTGCAAGACAATAAGAAACACTACCTGCCAAAAAAAATAGTGAAGTTTTGTTGAAATCGGTTGAAAAATGTAGAAAATCCGATCCTATATATAAACGAATACACACACAAACAAACAACCTGGGTTTTATAAGTATAACTCCATATGATTTGTCCCTCTTTCATTCTGTCGACAGAATCGTGTTTTCAAATTGATTTTGTGCAAAAACAATTGTATTTTTCCAAGTTTTGGCGCTGTCAGAACCACCGCAAGGTAATTTTACGCAGCCCTGTGAAGTTTTGTTGAAATCGGTTGAGAAATGTAGGAAATCCGATCCAATATATAAACGAACAGACACACACACACACAGACACACACACACACATACAATCTGCGTTTTATAATAAGTAAGATGTCGATAGTGATGGGGTAGGTCTGTTTTTTTAAGGAGTGGGTGGAGGCTAAACTTGTATATGTCCATGATGTGTTATAAATGTAACGAAAGTTTTCTATTGTTTATCAGCAGTTAAAATCATATTTCTTTTTCAATCAAGAACGTAACAAAAAAACCACACTCAAGGAAAAAATACGGCTTTAAAACAATATATATATATATATATATATATATATATATATATATATATATATATATATATATATATATATATCCCGCAACACAAAGAGCTAGTCGACTTCGAGAAAGACTTGATTAACTTAGTGTAAGAAACATAAAATTATACACACACACACACACACAAAAACAAGATAAAGAATTCAACTAACGTATTTATCGCAGCGGAAAAAAAACCTAGAAATTTATACGCATTAAGCCACACCCTCTAAATACAACACATTACTCAATTACACGTTTAGTCGATCATGTATCTTTCGATCTATCAGCGAGTTCATTCTAGAGTCTTCAAAAATGTGCCATCTGGCAGGGTTAAAATTTGCGGTTCCCTTGTTTGTAGAAGAACCCACCGTCTGATTCGGTCTGCTTTCAAAAACTTGGCTAATTTCTCATTAGGACTCTCGAATGCACGGACCGACAGATGTACTTCACACTGTTAAAAAAGAAACAAAACTAAATAAACATGGCGTCTATTTAAATAGGTGTACCTGCACAAATATAGTATTTAAAGTAATAATAATTAATTCCGAATTAAAAAAAAGTCCTATTAATTTCCGAGAAATTAAATTTTCTGATATGTTTATTATTCCGTCGGATTTGCATTCAAATGTATTCAAACACACACACAGATTTTATTTATTCAGTCAGTTAGTTATGTACCATGCGTGATACACGCTTAGGCAATCATGTACCTTTCGATACATGACTGACGATTTTTTCCGTAGTAGGTTGCCGTTTTTCTGTGGTAGACCAGTTGCCATCCAAAGTTATAGAACTCGGTCTGTCCTGCTATTTACCCGAGGTGGGGGGGGAGGAGAAGAAGAGGATTCAAACCTTTCCCAAGGGTATTAACATGTAAGTGAATATAATGGATTCAACTGGAATTCGAACTCGGCTCTTCGAGTCCTGAATCCGAGCCGCTATCTATTACTCCACAACATAACTAGAATATACAAAAAGCACCAAAAACAATAGTACACGATATCAATAAGGAAGCTAAAACAATCGTCCAAATATTAGACCTAGATGAGCGAATAAATTGCATCACTAGACTGGTTTGGCAGCATAAAAGCCAAACATAATTGCCAGTTTATGCAACTATATATTAAAGAATTCTACTCTTCTATAACAGAAATCTTGCTAGATAAGACCATGTCTTTAGCTCTAGAAGAAATAAAAAATAAACACAAACGAAATTAAAATCATTAAAAACTCCCCGCAAATTGGAACTATTTGACAATGAAGACGTTTGGATAAAGAAAGGAGGGACCCTTAAATCTACAATGGGAATCTTTCACGGTGCAGAGACCTGCAAAGTCATAGGTATATATCTGCGGTGTTTACTCATTCCCCCACGAGAACGAGAATGAGATGTGATACAAGGTCTTTTTAATGTGGCGATCCAAGCGCGTACACTCAGGCAAGATAGGTATATATTTACTATAGAAACTAAATAAAATAATCGATAGAAATGATGCATGACTCGACAAGAAAGACGGTCTCATAATCTTAAGAAACTATAACAAATAATACACAGATAAAACTAGAAAAACAATTATAAAGATTTTCAAACATATGAGATTCGAAACAGACATAACAAATAGCCTAAACGCAGTCGATTTTCTAGATGTCACCTTCAACATAAGAAAAGGTATATGAAAACTATACAGAAAACCGAATGATAAATTACTTCATATATATATATATATATATATATATATATATATATATATATATATATATACGACTTCCAAAACACCAGCCATCAATAATTAAGCAGATACCAAAATCAATTGACCGCCGGAAACCATATTCAGCGAAGCTAAGAAAGACTATGAAACAGCCCTAAAAGAGAGTGGATTCCCGGCAACACCCAAATACACAGCACAAGAAAAAGCCAAAAGAAAGAGTACTTCTATATGGTTCAATCCACCATGCAACAAAAACATAAAAACAAACGAAGAAAAAATATTAATTAAGCTCCTACACAAACACATCTCCGCATCAACTACACTCCACAAGATATTCAACAAAAACACAGTAAAATTCAGCTACAGTTGCACCGAGAACATGACACAAGTAATAATAAAAAACAGGAAAGCAATCAACAAACCAACTGGACAAATTAAAGACATGTATAACTGCAGAATAAAGAAGAATGTCCCTTAAACGGAAACTGCTTGCAAAACGATGTAATATACCAGGCCACTGTAAAATCAGATGATAACGAAGAAAAATATATATATATGGGAGTAACTGAAGGACCCCAGAAACAAAGAAACTTCACAAACAAAACATCCTTTACAAATAGTAAATACGCGAAAAGTACAAAGCTTTATAAATATATCTCGGAGATTAAAAACAAAAAGCAAATCACACCATAAATATCATAAAAAATAAGGAAAAGAACATCAGCCTACAACAATCAATCTAAAAACTTTAAATTATACCTGGGGAAAAATATAGCTGTAATTACCTTCCCACACCAAAACAAACTACTAAATAAACTATCAGAACTCATCTCAAAATGCAGATACGAAAACAATTTTTATTACGTTACTTAAAAATCGAAAACTGAAAACGAAAAGAATAAATGAAAATGAATAAAATAAATAAAATAAAATAAACAAAGACAAGTAAAATAAATGAATCCAAACAAACAACTAAATAAACTAAGTATATAATAAATTAACAAACAACGCCCACCAAAATAACCGTTATAATAATGCAATAGACTACACATAATGCAACAGAATACCAACAATACATAACTGATCTGTATATATATAAAAATTCGAACAAAACACAACGCACATGGCCTGACGATTCACAATATTAATAGGCAATAGTATGGCCTCTCATTTTTACAACTTGCTGCAATCGTTTTCTAAAGTTTTTGATGAGATTTGAACAAGACTTTTCTGAGATTTTCTCCATTCTTCAATGGTTACACGTTCTAATTCCTGAACGTTTTTTGGCGACCGCCGATTTATTCGAACTTTCAGTTATTACCATAGGATTCAAGTCAAGACTCATTGAAGGCCATAGCAGAATTGTAATCTTTTTCTGATTAAGACGTATGTTTGGAATCATTAAAACCTCACCTTACTTGCGGCAAATCTTCTGTACATCATTATGTCAAAAACAAAAAATCAGTTTTTGTTTCATTACTTCATAGTAGTTTTTCCAAAAAGCAATTTTCTTTGTCCAAGAACGTTTTGGTAAAATTAAAATCAAGCAACAATGTGACATGGTTTGTGAAAAGGGGTTTGTCGTGTTGTATAGTGTGAGTAATTACGCTGATATTACGCTGCAATCGTTTTCTAAAGTTTTTGATGAGATTTGAACAAGACTTTTCTGGGATTTTCTTCCATTGCTCAATGATTACACGTTCTAATTCCTGAACGATTTTTGGCGACCGCCGATTTATGCGAACTTTCAGTTATTACCATAGATTTTCAATAGGATTCAAGTCAAGACTCATTGAAGGCCATAGCAGAATTGTAATCTTTTTCTGATTTAGACGTATGTTTGGGATCATTATCTTGTTGGAAATTAAATTACTGATCTAGATGAATATTTTGCGCTCATATTTGTAGATTTTCATCCAGAATTTTGATATAGTGTGCAGATTTTAATATTCCTCCTATTGCAATTAATTGTCTAGTCCCCCTTGAGCTAAAACAACCCCAAAATATCATCGAGCCGCCTCCATGTTTTAATGTTGCCACTGTTTTCTTTGGGAAGAAAACCTCACCTTCCTTGCACCAAATCTTTTGTACATCATTATGTCAAAAAAAAAAAAAAATTTTGTTTCATCACTTCATAGTAGTTTTTCCCCAAAGCAATTTTCTTTGTCCAAGAACTTTTTGGTAAAATTAAATCAAGCAATAATGTGACATGGTTTGTGAAAAGGGGTTCGTCGTGTTCGGTTTCAATACAACTCATTTCTATTTGAAAAAAAAAACCCCAAAAACGTTGTATAGTGTGAGCACTTACGCTGATACCCATCGTATTCAAACATTTGACGATGTCTTTCAAAAAAACTCTTGGGTTTATATTAACCTCGACACAGATTTCGCGCAGTTCTCGGTGACAGTTTGAGTTTTCTTCCACGCCCAGGCAAATTTTCTGTCGTGCCAAACTGCTTAAACTTCTTTTTAACGGACTGTACCATAGATTTAGGAATAGGTAACCGGTTTGAAATAGTGCTGTAACTATTTCCCGACTTGTTGAAGTTAATAATTCTAAAGTCAAACGTTATTCTCCTTTGTCTTCCCCATTGTTATGGAGTGATTTCACCGTGGAGGCTTGTATTTGTACTAAGTCGGTCCTAAAATAGGTTCGACGTACAAAACGTTAGGAACTTTATATAATAGGTATAACGCAGAGTAATCTAGTTGTGGTCGCTGATACTTTTGTGGCACAAGGCCTTTTTAACGTGGGCTTTCCGAGCCCGTGGGCTCGGCCAAAAATATGCCCATTGAACCCGTATAAACGGGTTCAGGGTCGGTTTACCTCCCCGAATGAGAATCCGCCCTTCGGCGTAGCCTCTTTCGGGTTCCTCCCTGCCCGAAGGCAGAGAGTTCAACCGAACAGTCGCTCAGAAAGTACTGAGTCGACTGACGATATTCAGTCACCCCCCCACGAGGGTGTCATGTGGCACAAGGCCTTTTTAACGTGGGCATTCCCGACCCATTAGGCTCGGCCCAAAAATAGCCCATTTGAACCCGTATAAACGTGTTCAGGGCCGGTTTTACCTCCCCGAAGGAGACTCCGCCCTTCGGCGTAGCCTCCTTCGGGTTCCTCCTGCCCGTAGGAAGAGAGTTCAACCGAACAGTCGCTCAGAAAGTACTGAGTCGACTGACTGACTTGTTACTCTTACTACTCTTACTTATTATAGGTGGGAGAGTCTATTAACTATAGAATAGGTGTGTTCCACTATAACATCCATCGTGTTGTTCATGAAAGAATAACAATGGTGTCACTCTGTGCACCATGTGATGTTCTTTGCTGGAATTATCACAAATATTCTACTGAATAAACAGTCTAGAAGGTTTCACAAATAAAACAATTATGTAAATTACTCATACTTACACGAATCAATCAATTTAAAGCAATATTTTCAACTCTACGAATAACTTTGTCTTTTCCTATTTTGCTTAATTCGCATGTCAAATTCTTTTTCTATTGTTCTGAAAATTGAGTTTTGTATTCCTTTTTTCTTCTTATTAATATATAAAAATATATGGCATCATACGGGCATTACATTCTGCGAAATGGATAAAAATATTCAAAATTAATCTGTGTACGAATAATTTCGTCGTTGACTATATATATATATAGATAGATACAGTCTTTTAGACTAGATGAATTACTTAATTATAATTATCTCAAATTCTCCTAATAATTTCTATCACTTGTATATCCTTGCTTGAACCGGCTTCTAATGCTCTGGATGAAGCGGCTTGGTGATAGTAATCGTGGCTCGTGTGGGTACAGTCAGAATATTTGATCGAGCGGCGCTATATCGAGTCTGATTCGCTACCTCTTCGTCACCGAGGGCCCGTTGGAATAGATGGTATGACGTTTGCCTGATAACGTAATTGTCCAGCTTGCAATTCTCAGTAGTGGATGCGCACTGCTGATGAGTCCCAAATATTGCACGAAACGGCCGTCCAGTGCTTTCTGCATTCTGTTGAGGTTTCTTCTAGACTCGATGAATTGCTTAATTATTATACATACATATATAGATAGATAGATAGTTTTAAGGTATGCTATATTTATGGGTTAAACAGCTCAATATCAGGAATAGGACGTATGTAAATATAAAAGTGGACAATGAGATAAATTTTGTGCATTGACGGACTCTGATTATTTGAATCTTTGTATTCATATATATTAACCAACCAGGGACATCGTACGAGACGCGAGGTATTCTTTGAATGGAAAAATGATAAAGTATCTTATTGTTGAAACTTGACTAATGCATGGAATAATAATGCAACACAAAAGGTACTTAGAACAAAATGTACTGAAACAAGAAAGTGTACACAATATTTACATATAGTCTTTTGTATATTCCTGGTAAGACCGTTCCTGGAGAATGTGTTGACTGAGTCGCAGTCGGGCAGAGTCTCGGGTTGAATCTCTTGATTTCTCCCTCTCTTCCCGGTACCAACCATATTTATATGGTCGGTACTCCACTATGCAAATTAGGTGGATCCTACAACAACACTTATAATAAAATTTTACATTCACCTACAAAATATGTCTAATAATAGTTTTCTACCATAAAAGGAATATTTAAATATATATATTAACCAATTGCTTGAGGTTAAGAAATCTAAATTTTAGATTCATCGGAGTCTACCTTGTTATTATAAATATGATCAGTTATTGTTTGTTAACTAGTCTTTCAGTTAACCTTTGACCAATGTGTTTGTTCGACCGTTTGTCACACAAATGAAACTGAAATTCTCACAATTAGGTACTCACATATTTCGCATATTTATTCGAGTATACAATATTACAGAAATTACGTTTAATGATAGCGACGACACTCCGCTAGCTTTTTTTAAATGCTGCAACAGCACCGTCTAGTTTTTTTCTTGCCTTTCATTCATAAGGTCGACAACTAGAATTCATACACACTAGACCTGTTACATAGATCTAGAAGACCTGTTACATACATGTGCATATATGTAGGCGCATCGTATACTAACGCAAGTCATTCAGTTGCATTGTAAAGAAAGACACACAAAGCATTTTGTGTGAAATTATATCTCAAAGAATCTTGTAATTCATTTCTTTCAATTTGAAAGAAAAATAATACTCAAATAAACTTTTTTTTTTAAAGATTCGTAGATCCGTGTTTGAAGATTATTATTTCTTCGTTCATACACTCATATTTCACTGCAACACAGATTGATAAGGCATTTAATGCGACATACATATGGTTCTAATAATTAATACTAAAAATAGCCAGGACACAAGATGTGTGTATGTGTGAAGAAGAATTTTCTCTTTAAGAGAAGACGAAAAATAAACTAATAATTGGAAAATATTCTGCATTCCAGTTTCCAGCTTTTAATGGTTGGAGAATATGTCAACATCGGATACTGTAATAGAAGACAGACAATGAGATAAAGAAAACTAGCGAAAATACTGAATGGGAATAGAGGTAGCCTCAGGATTGTAAAAATCTATCTATCTCTCTATCTATCTATCTATCTATCTATCTATCCAGATGTTCTTTATCTATCTAACGATCTAAGTTTCTTTCTTTCTTTCTTTCTTTCTTTGCTTTCCGTCCTTCCTTCTCTCTTTCTGTTTCTTTTTCTAATTATTATTTAGTCGATTCATATCTATCTATCTATCTATCTATCTATCTATCTATGTAGATGTAATTTATCTATCTGTCTGTCTATCTATCTATCTATCTATCTATCTATCTATTTAGATGTAATCTATCTATCTATCTATCTATCTATCTATCTATCTATCTATCTCAGCCTCTGTTTATTATCAATCAAGCTATCTCTCTTTCATTCCTTATTTCTCTCTTTCTATCTCTGTCTATCTATCATTTCCTGTTTCTCTACATTCTTGTCACTTTATTGACTTCAAATTGATTACATATACATATACATATACATATTAGAGATTTGTCCGGACATCGTTCTTTTATGACTATTGTTTTACAATCACATAACCTCCCTAGAGGCTTTAAAACCTTTGCTTATTAAGGATCACGATACATAAACAATTATCAATGACTTTCGATTCTTGATAACGACACCATCTTTAGATTAATCCAGGTTTCCCGTCGCACAAAACTTCTTTTTTGCGCACACGAAAACTACTACTCATCGTCTATTATCTATCTATCTATCTATCTATCTATCTATCTATCTATCACTGCCTCTTATCTATCTCTCTATCCCTCTATCTGAATCTATCTATCTATCTATCTATCTATCTATCTCAATCTATTTTTATCAATCTCAATCTTTTCTTATCTATCTATCATTCTCAATCTATTTTTATCTTTTTCAACCTTTTCTTATCTATCTATCTATCTATCTGTGTATATATACATATATATATGTATATATATATGAATCTTTTCCTATCTCAATCTGTTTTATATATCTCAATCTTTTCCTCTCTCTATATATATATTTATATATGTGTGTGTGTGTGTATCTAAATCTTTTCCTATCTCAATCTTTTTTTATCTATCTATCTATCTATCTATCTATCTATCTATCTATCTATCTATATCTCTCTCTCTATATATATATATGTGTGTGTGTATGTGTTTGTGTGTTTATATCTAAATCTTTTCCTATCTCAATCTTTTTTCATCTATCTATCTATCTATCTATCTATCTATCTATCTATCTATCTATATATATATATATATATATATATGTGTGTGTGTGTCTTTGTGTCTATGTGTGTGTGTGTGTGTTTATATCTAACTCTTTTCCTATATCAAACTTTTTTCATCTATCTATCTATCTATCTATCTATCTATCTATCTATCTATCTCAGTCTCTTCCTATGTATGTATCTATCTATCGATCCATCTATGTATCAATGAGTAGCGCTATATTCAATAAGTTGATCTTTCGATATTGATAAAAAGATTATTTTTATTCTACTTCGCACGAATCCTTTCTGCTCCTGACAAGTGAACGTATTTCTATCGCTTTTGAATGTCGTCAGTATCTTTCTTAATTCGATAATTTCTTTATAATTGATTGATATTTGCACTTTTCGGCCTTCAACCCTTTTCAAAGGCGGAAAATGCGAGCGTAATTTAACAAATTAGAATAAAGAAATTTCTAATCATAACCAATAAAGATTATATTTATTAATTAGTTTAACTCCATTTGAAATTTTTTTGTTTTTGTTGTTGTATGCGACTTTTTACTGGATTGATTTGTAACATCCGCCATTTCTTTCCTAAAATAATTTTATTTTCATTTACATGTGTGTTGCAGCGTATGTATACGATTGATTCAATACGTTTATGTGGTGTGAGAAAAAACTGAAGATAATAACCCGTTTATTTTTATTAAAAACATTCGGAATGAATTTGATAATTAAAAAAGAACCTTTTTTTTCACACGATAAATCAGGGTCTGCTGTTTCGAGAATTATACGAAGTCTTCATATATTTTTTTTCTATGACCAAAACAATAATTGTTTAAAATTGCCGTTTTTCAGTCTATTTTGCCCTATGCTCACTTTTCGCCATAAGTCATTTCCAATGTTTCCAAGATTATCCGATCCAAAAAGTACAGCAGGCACAGAAATTTAAATACCTGGGAATTGTTCTGACATAGAACGGAATGTGTGACACTGAGATCCGAAGACGTATTGAAATGGCCAAAGATGCCTTTCAAAAGTTAAGCAGAGTATTAAGCGACAAGAAAGTTTCGTTGGAAACAAAGAAAAGAGTACTTAAATGCTACGTTGCTTCGTGTCTCTTTGAGAAGATTGTCCAGAATTCATTTGCCATACAGGAGGACAGATATTTACATTAGTCGGACTATTGTTCTCATCTTTGTCGCCATACTTGTCATAACGTTTCGGACGTTGTACGCTCCGGCCTTCTTCAGGTGGTTGGAATTTCGAACTGAACCCTTTATTTCGATCACTGGGGTAGACTGTTCTAGTTCCACGTGCCATGTTTGATGGATGTCAGTTATCAGTTATCTCCTGCTAATTTTCCCTCTCAAAGTTCTCCACTGCCTTAACCAGGTATTGAACTCACCTTCTTTGGGTCTGTCACTGGATCTAACCAACGCCTTTATCCACTGTGCCATGTGTCCTCATGGCACGGACTCAGGAGGACAGATATAACATCGTTTGCCATATAGGAGGTCAGATATCACATCTGTCCTCCTATATGTCAAAGAATGCTGGACATCCTCCGCGAAGATGAAGAAGAGATTCCAAGCAACAGAAATGTGGTACTATAGAAGAATTCTGAGGGTACCATGGACTGAATATATGGCAGTGAATGCTGGACAATCTCCTCACAGATGAAGAAGAGACTTGAAGGAACAGAAATGTGGTTCTACAGAAGGATGCTGAGGATACCATGGCTAAATATGCGAGCAACGACGAGGTTTTGGAGAGGATGGAAACAAAGTGGAAACTTATACTTAACATCAGGAAGAGGCAGCTGAAATCTCTGGGAAACGTAATGAGAAAGGAAGGCTCGGAAAATCTGATACTCACAGGACGGATCGAGGGAAAGAGGGACAGGAGATATCATCGTATGACAGACTTAATGGGCTTTAACAAGTAGATAGTGGGACAAGGTCTGCGAGAAATAACAAAAGATAAAACTTATTAATGGTTACAACTGATTACATTGAAATCGTAATCACGTTCCAAATCATCAGACCTACAAATTCAAAAATAAATCGGAAAATATAACACCGGGTATGAAAAACAAAATTTACTCATTTAAACCGTTATTTAGCCCCTCTCTTTAAAACTTCTCTGTGTTAAATTTTAATCCCCACCTTCACCTTTAGGCCATCCTGTAACTCTTTCTTCGGTTACACCCTCTCTCTAGAGTTTTCATACATTTCACTCTCACACTTATTTCCCACTCCCACACATACACTCTCCCTAAAATTTTGTTTTTTTTATACCCGGAGGTATATTTTCCAATTTCTTTTTGAATTTGTAGGTCTGATGAATTGGATCGTGATTACGATTCCAATGTAATAAATTATAACCATGGAATATTTGTGTTTGAGCCTCTTATATATATATATATATATATATATATATATATATATATATATATATATATATATGCGTGTGTGTGTCTGGGTGTGTGTGTCTATGGGTGTGTGTGTCTATGTGTGTGTCAATATATCGAAAAATAGGAAAGAACAAATTAGGCAAATAATCCAAAGTTCTTTAGTAATTTTGTTTTTATTTTTAAAAAACAGTACTCAATACATAAGTAGAGCCTAAATTACAATTGATTTTTTTCAAATATGATTCCATCGTTACATAAGAGTTCTCATGTTTCAAAAACAAGGTCCAAAACTTCAATACAATTATTAAAATTAAATTGAATTAAAGTATCAAGCTCAGTTTCATCCTCAAGCCGAATTTTTGGAGCCAATTTTTGTGAGCGTACTGGGTATGATGATTCCAATAATTTCCCTTTTTTCTTTTTTTTTTGGGACTAAGGACTTATGACATTTGACGATTTTTTTCGCCTTGTTCTGAGGCTGATGTTTTTACTTCTTTCTTTTTTTACTTCCGATTATTTCCTCGGTTACCATATATATATATATATATATATATATATATATATATATATATATATATATATATATATATAACCAAATTCAGAAAACTGAGGATTTACAAATAATACGGGTGAGATGGGTAAGCTTGTTTCTTCTTTCATGATAAGAATTTTTTCGAAAGAACCGGATGTTTATGGTTTCAAAAGCTTAAAAACTGCACCATTCATCAAACGGTTATGTGGTTTTTAAAATATTTTTTAGAAATCATACTTATTATAAATCGCAGCTTGTGTGTGTCTGTACGTTTATATATTGGATCGGATTTCCTACATTTTTCAACCGATTTCAACAAAACTACACAGGACTACGTAAATTACCTTGCGGTGGTTCTGACAGCGCCAAAATTTGGAAAAACACAATTGTTTTTGCGCGAAATCAATTTGAAAACACGATTAAGAGGCATCGCAAGAATGAAAGGGAGACAACTCATATCGAGTTATACTTATTATAAAACCCAGGTTGTTTGTGTGTGTGTGTTCGTTTATATATGGGATCGGATTTCCTACATTTTTCAACCGATTTCAACAAAACTTTTTGGCAGGTAGTGTTTATTATTGTCTTGCACACTTTTTTTTTATTTTTACATTCAGAATGCTTTAAAAATTCCATTTACAAGACAATTGTTTATAATAAAATTCTATTCAATCGATAGACTCATAACGATTGAAAACAATGTTTTTGTTTGAGTTTGGGTTTGACCAAATCGTAAAAAAACAAAAAACAAAAAAAAACAGACATGCGTGTCCGTCAACCTTAAACAATAATCTTTGTCAATTTTATTTTTCAGTCTTTATGATGGTCGATACTTGATCTATCTCTTACTGTTACATCCCCAGGCAACGCCGGGCTCTACTGCTAGTCATTAATAAAAAAACTCATCCATTTTACGTCCTGGGTATGACGATAAACTACATCCGGCAGCAAAGCCTCTGATCAAGAGACTGGAGGTTTTGAGGATTGTGGTAGCAACTCTTATGCATATACATGTTTGTGTGAGCGTCCTGGACATGACGATAAATTGCATCCGGCAGCAAAGTTTCTGAGCGGGAGGTTTTGAGGAGCTCTTGGAAGGACCTCTTAATTGCAGTTGTTCCCAGGTTCACTGTGACCCGAGGTGGTAGGAGGGACCTAGAAATATGCAAATGTTGAACCCCTAAACTGGGGTCAAAACATTATGAAAGTATCAAAATACATTTTGGTAGTAAGAATACATTTCAATGGTAAAAAAATAATATTACCAGCAATAAATTATTGGAAATGAAAGAGAAAAATTCCTAGGAATACACTTTTAAAAAAATTAAATACCAAAGCTTCCAAGAAAATTAAATTTTGGCCTTTTATGAACCATAATAAGTTGATATGCCGTTACGTAAACTAAATCAATCAAACGGCACCATCTTTTTTTTTATTGTTTGCTTCTTTCTCCTCTCGCGTACGAATTTCCCTTCTCTCTTTTTCAGCACGATTGACATAGCTTTTGAGTTTGAACCGAATAAGTGCATGATTTTCTCTAGTCTTCAGTAACGACTGACAAAAGACAGCGAATTTTTCAATGCAGTACCCACTAGAAGCTAACCTTAGCAAATGTCAGTCGCCATTTTGACCAACTTTCGAAGGTAGGAGATACATTTTCCAAGGTGTTTACAAACCAGCCATCTTCTGAATACGATCTAATCGGATACCTTCAGGGGGGAAAAATTCACGAAAGCCAAGACCATGTAAAAGAGAATAAAATATCGGAGGAAGTTTGGAACTATTAACCTTATTTGGCAGCCAGCCTTGGTTTACTGGATTTGAATATCGTTCATTCAGCGTCAAAGGTTACCTACGTGAGGTTAACATGGTCTTATTTACCATTGCTAACTGCTTATACAGAAATGTTACCCAGGGGCCATAACTCTTACTGAAAGAGAAAGACAGACCGGTGGAACTACAGACAATACAAAAAGAAAGAAAGAAAGTGTAAGGTCGGGTATCTTTTTTGAAAGGTCAATTTTATTTGTCATTGGATAAGCTGAAATCATTTTTCCGAGAACACGAAGCAAACCGTTGGACAATTGTTTTTTTCTTTTCTTTCTATTCACCATCGTGAATAGACTTTCTTGTTCACACGTTTCTATCGTGTCTTCTGTTACCTCAAGCGAGGTAATGTAGATAAAATTATTCCATAATTCGCTGTCATACGTTCATCTATATGCCGTACCTCTTCAGGATCAGGATCATGGCTCTCCACACCTCCCTGTTGTTTGTAGGTCTTAATATACTTTGTCTTTTTAATTTTTTCTAAACCCTGTTCTTGCATTCATTTGAACAAACTCCTCCTCCCTCCCTCCCTCCTCCTCCTCCTCATCCTTCTTCTTCTTTTTGTGTCGTATCTCTTTCAGGACGTTGGCGATCATGGCTCTCCACACTTCCCTGTCGTTTGTCTTTTTTTTCTTCTAAACCCTGTTCTTGCATTCATTTAAACAAACTCCTCCTCCCCTCCCCTCCTCCTCCTCCTCCTCATCCTTCTTCTTCTTCTTTGTGTCGTATCTCTTCAGGACGTTGGCGATCATGGCTCTCCACACTTTCCTGTCGTTTGTCTTTTTTATTTCTTCTAAACCCTGTTCTTGCATTCATTTAAACAAACTCCTCCTCCCCCTCCTCCTATGCCATACGTAATAAATACTGTGCCTCAAGAGGAAGCAGAGAGTTCAGTACGAAGTCGGACGACCGGCTGACCGGCTGATCGGTTGAACTCTTTGCCTTCGGGCGGGGAGGAACCCTAACGAGGCTACTCCGAAGGGCGGTGTAACTTTCGGGGAGGTAAACCGATCCTGAACCTGTTTATACGGGTTCAATGGGCATATTTTGGGCCGAGCCTACGTACTCAGAGATCCCACGTTAAATCGGCCTTGTGCCACATGATGCCCTTGTGGGGAGGGGTGACTAAATACCGTTCAGTCTGAAGTCTGGAGTGAAGTCCGTCAGGAGTCTGTCAGTCAGAGCGAGCGAGTCAGTCAGTCGAGTCAGAGGCAGTCCGAAACAGAGTCATGTTCAGACAATTACCACTAAACCTGATTGTTCGTACTAACACATTTTCTACCTCTCTGTATATATTCATGTTTGTAATATATCTGTGTTATTCCATACCTGTGTTCGATTTCTTCTTTATTGGTTCTACCTTGGAGTATCACCGTGGTACAAGGAACCGGACCATAACAGATGGATAGATAGATAGATAGATAGATAGATAGATAGATAGATAGATAGATAGATATGAACAAACTGAGATAGATAGATAGGAAAGGACTGATATATATATATATATATATATATATATATATATAGAGAGAGAGAGAGAGAGAGTGAAAGAAAGAGAGAGAGAAAGAAATAGATATAGGCAGACTACGATAGATAGTTACATACATAGATAAAGAACCAATCTTTCCGAATCCTCTGCACTGTCCTCAGATTGACACCCAAACGCACTGAAATGTTCATATTGGAGCTTCCTGCGCGAATGCACATCAGTGCAGCATGCCGTTTCCAAATTTCTGATTTACTCAGTTGCCATCACATATAACAGCTTTTATATCAGCTGGCACAGAGGTGATGGCCTGAACTGATAACTCAATTTCTTCAAATAAAAAGACTGATGTTAATTTGAAATTGAAATCAATCTTGTAAGAAATTTTGGACCCCCATTAAGACATATCAATATTATACTGTTTGAGCAAGTAGAGATGGATTGTCAACTGACTTACCAAATAGTTGTAACCCATGATTTAATAACATTTTCTTGATATATACTTCATTATGGAGAATCATGCACCCTTTTTGACTGGAATCAAGAGGATTAAATACAGATAGCAAAAAAAGGACGATGGATATTAAGGTTTTCCGCAATTCTATATTGATTATGTCGACTTTCCGTCTGTCAAACAGTTCTGTTCCTTAACAAAAAGCTTGACTATTCTACTGAGCCTCCTGTTCTAGGACCTAGAGCCTATGTATTGCTATGTAGAGTAAGTTAAGCAGTTTCTGAAAAATAAATAATAGAGATTAGTTAAAAAAAACTTGAGCATTAGCGCCTCATAAGAAGAAATTTGAAAATGAGTGTGTTAAACTATGGTCGTTGGCAAAGGTTTGATTTTATCTCAGCCTCAAGACTTTACCGAACAATTACGTAAAAGAAAACATTTGGCGTCTAGTGACAACAAAGCCGGACAGTCATGATTTCCGATTTACTGGTCAATATTAACTCTCAATGCTTAGGAATGAATTTGTCAGTTCTGGTTCTCCCTTGGCGAGAAATAGACTATCCGTCGGGTAGTTCCTATACCGCCAATTCGGATTGTCAGCCACACGTCGTGATATACAGATGGGCAGAAGAACGATCAAGGAGGAACTGTGCTGTTAGACTGACATGGCAGGAATTGACCATGTGTCACCTACTTACCCTCTCGAACCGAGGAAACGGATCCCTGAATAAAGCCGGCTACATATATTTCTCGTCATCGAGTTTGGTTTCGCCTTTGGCTTATTTGTGAACGTGCAGCGGCCTATTTCTAGATGTTAGTGAACACCAACACAGACGGAAATCGAGTCGTAATTTGGAACAGTCGGTAGAAAGCCGGAGAGGGCCCCGTTGTATGTCTACAAAGGTGATTATTTACTTTTGATCTATGTCTCTATACACAGTGGGGGTGCAAAATTAGGTATACAATAAGGATGACGAAAACCTTTACACATCTCCAGGAAAGGAAGTCCATAGGAATTAGTTCCAGCGAACTTACTCTATACCTATATTTGCGTAACTTAATTGTGTCATAATCCCCATCAGAGAATTAAGGAACAATTCTACTTTCATTATGACCAGTAGCGATCTAAGTCTCAATCGAAGTAGACGTTTACTTCAGCTAGTATTGTTATTTTATTCGAATAGGCTATTTTGCCGGTCCCGGTAAAATAGACACCAAGGCTACTTCGGCGGTTCCGGTAAAATAGACACGAAAGCTATTTTGCCGTTCCCGGTAAAATAGACACGAAATCTATTTTGCTGGTCCCGGTAAAAGAGACACCAAGGCTATTTTGCCGGTCTCGGTAAAATAGACACCAAGATTATTTCGTCGGTCTCGGTAAAATAGGCACAAACGCTATTTCGTCGGTCTCGGTAAAAAAGACTATTTTACCGGTCCCGGTAAAATAAACATGAAAGCTATTTTACCGGTCCCGGTAAAATAAACACGAAAGCTATTTTACCGGTTCCGGTAAAATAAACACGAAAGCTATTTTGCCGGTCACGGTAAAATAGACACCCAGGCTATTTGCTGGTGCTGGTAAAATAGACACCAAGGCTATTTGCTGGTGCTGGTAAATTAGACACCAAGGCTATTTCGACGGAATCGGTAAAATCGACACCAATACTATTTTGCCGGTAAATATAAATAGTATTTTAGAACGAAGAATATATTATGTTTGAGTTCGTAGGCCCAGTGGTTGTGAGCTGTGTAGCCAGGACTGGAACGACATTGATTCTGTACTGTTTTCTCCATTGGGTGCACCTGAAGTGTTTTGGAAACAAAACCATGCCCAAGGGCAAGTTTTAGAATTTGCAGAGGATGAAGTACTTCAAATATTCAGAAAATTCTACATTTCTTTTAATAATTGATGAATAAATGATTTTAAATTCTGTTTTGATAATTGATGGTCGAAACGATTTTCAATTGTCTTCTCGATTGATGGTGAAACTCCTGTGTTAAATTTATGTGTTGTTATTTCAAATATTAGTCGCCTTCGTAATAAAAGTATTTACCGGCAAAATAGCTTGGGGTCTGTTTTACCGAGACTGGTAAAATAAGCTTAACAGTATGTTTGTCTATTTTACCGGCAAAAATAGCCTCTCTTTTCTTTAATGTCATGTACTTCAGGACGGACACAATCATAACTCTCACCAGATTATTTTTCATTGAACTACCACGATTTCTTGGGGGAAATTATGAATGAATTGCTGTTATCTTCTCTAGGGATTGGATTTCAGTGTGTGTGTGTGTTTTTTTTTCCTTCATCTAGACTGGCTGTCCCCCAAAACTAGACAGCACTGTCTGTCCATAGCTAAATGGTGTATAAAAAAAGTAATCTCTTCTCTAAAGGCATTGATTCGAAAGTGAACGCAAAAGACATTGCCGGATTTTGAACTCGGCTCATCGATTCTACTTTTCGAGCCGGTAAACTCAAAGCTATTGATGTTATACTTCTGCTTTATAATTGTGGTTAATCTAATATTGTGCGTAATTTTATAAAATTTATCGTAGGCATCTGTGTACATGAAACAATACATTGTCTGGTGCCATTTTTATTTACTTTTCTTCATCTGTTTTCCTTATCAAAACATAAATGAATAGGAAATACAGACGCGGGGAACAGAAGTTAGACAATAATGGATAGCGGCTCGGATTGAGGAATCGGAGAGCCGAGTTCGAATTCCAGTCGAATCCATTACATTCACTTACGTGCTAATACACTTGGGAAAGGTATGACTCCTCTTCTTCTCCCCCAGTTATGGGTAAATAGTAGAACAGATCGGGTTCTGTAGCCTTAGATGGCAACTAGTCTACCATAGAAAGAAATAGCAATCTACAGAAAGAAAAAAATCTGCCTCGTCTTCATGTATCGAAAGATACAGGATCACCTAAGCGTGTATCTCGCATGGCATATAACTGACTGACTGATCAGGTATCCAGACAAAAACAAAGGCGTGGGGTATACAGCATATGAGTCTTATTGATAAATAAAGTCTACTATCGCTATTATTAGTAGAAACAGAAACTTGTTCGAGTATTTTGAAGCACTATTTACATTATTCGGACTATTGTCCTCATCTTTGTCGCCATATTTATTACGTTTCGGCCGTTGTACGCTCCAGTCTTCTTCAGGTGGTTCGAAGGTCGAACTGAACGCTTTATTGCGCTCACTCAAGGACACATGGCACAGTGCGTAAAGGCGTTAGTTAGATCCAGTGAGAGGGCCCAAAGAGTGTGAGTTAAATACCCGGTTAAGGCGATGGAGAACTTTCGGGGGGAAATTAACAGGAGAAAACTGATAACTGATATCCATTAGACATGGTACGCGGAACTTGAACAGTCTATCCCAGTGAGCGAAATAAAGGGTTAAGTTCGACATTCCAACCAACTGAAGAAGGCTGGAGCGTACAATGGCCGAAACGTTGTAATAAATATGGCGACAAAATGAGGACAATAGTCCGAATAATGTAAATAGTGTACATAATACCTTATCTCAGAAATATAGACAGATACTGAAGAGCCGAAACGTTGTAGTAAATATGGCGACAAAGATGAGGACAATAGTCTGAATAATGTAGTGTATATAATACCTTATCTCAATAGACAGATACTGAAGGGCCGAAACGTTGTAATAAATATGGCGACAAAGATGAGGACAATAGTCTGAATAATGTAGTGTATATAATACCTTATCTCAATAGACAGATACTGAAGGGCCGAAACGTTGTAATAAATATGGCGACAAAGATGAGGACAATAGTCCGAATAATGTAAATAGTGTACATAATACCTAATCTCAGAAATATAGACAGATACTGAAAGGCCGAAACGTTGTAATAAATATGGCAACATAGATTAGGACAATAGTCCGAATAATGTAGTGTACATAATACCTTATCTCAGAAATATAGACAGATACTGAAGAGCCGAAACGTTGTAATAAATATGGCGACAAAGATGTCCTAATTGTCCGAATAATGTAAATAGTGTACATAATACCTCATCTCAGAAATATAGACAGATACTATTTTGAAGCAATTTTATCCTTTTTTTTTATTCCGACATTATTTCTTCTCATTAAAAGTATTATATTTAGTGATTTTATTTTTTGAGTACACATCAAAAAGTGATATCGACATCTACGTGGGAAATTGAAAGTTTCATTAAAGTGAAATAAATTTCAAAAAGTGCTTATAAGTTGTTTTTCTTTTTGTTTGGATAAAGGTAGCGCAGGTTCGATCTCACTCGAGGGGAACCTTCTCTTCTCGATTGTCTCTCTTTCAATGCATATATATATATATATATATATATATATATATATGTGTGTGTGTGTGAAAATATATAGAAAATAGGAAGGAACTGGTTAGGTAAATAATCCAAAGTCCCTTAGTATTTTAGTTATTATTTTTTAAAAATAGTGCTCGATACAAAAGTAGAGCATAAATATATATATATAAAATCAAAATGTGCTCAAACACATGTAACCAGGAATTATAACTTTTATAGTAATAGGAAAGAATTCACCATATGCAATGTGATAACTCCTGACCTGGCATCTCATCTACAGTCAATTTCTCACAGACATAATGTGGCTTCCCTCTGTCTTTTCTACAAATATTTTCATGGCAACTGTTCTGACGATCGACTTTCACTGGTACCGGAACTGCATAAATTTAAGCGTGCTACTAGGTTGGCATATCGGTCCCACCCTTTCACTGTCGAAACAGTTAAATGTAAAGGTCTCTTCTACTCCAACAGCTTCTTCTCTTGCACTTCCCAACAGTGGAACTCCCTTCCTCTTACTTGCTTCCCTGATAGCTATAATTTCAAATATTCAAATGTGAAGTAAATCGCCATCTTCTAATGCCTTGACATTGATCCCCGTCCTTCTCTTTATCCTTTACTCAAACAGCCCTCTTTACTGATACTGTCTGTAACCCCTTGCGGACTAGTGGCATTCTTGCCTTACTTGGGGTGAAATGCTTAAAAAAAAACTCTGTCGTATATACAGTTTCGTATCCAGACATAAAAAAGCGACTCTTCGAAAGAAAGCAAATAATTTTGATTAATCCGACACATGGCTTATCACTTTAAACGTTATATTTAGTGGATACTCGTATTTAAGTAGACGCTTCGTTTGCTTATTAAATAGTATATTTATTTATTTTCATCTCTCAGTCTGAATATTCGATAAATCTTAATAAAGAAAGATATGAGCTCTTTGGCAGGATTCGAACTTGCGTCCCTCTGGGCAGAAAGAAACCATTGTTCCATTCAACATGCCTTAACCAACGTGGCCATGAAGAATCTTTGCCAATTAAACAATATCTAAACAGTGCCTTTAAACAAAATCCTTCTCATCATAAAACAGTCGAAATTATCATATCTGCTCAGTTTCATATCCAAATGTAAACAAAGTAATTTTGTCAAGAAGTTATGGATTTGTTATTTATTAGTCTGATAGATTTTTATCACGTTGAATGTTATTTTTAATGAATACACATATTTCAGTAGACGCTTAATAAACAGGATATTTATTTATTTTCATCTGCTGGCCTGAACATTCGAAAACTCTGATTAAAGAAAAATATGAAATCTCTCGCAGGACACACACACACACACACACACACACACACACACACACATATATATATATATATATATATATATATATATATATATATATATATATATATATATTAGTTACGTATCACGTTTCAGATTTCTATAGAGAAGCTAATAGGACTGTTTGCTTTTTTAGGTAAGTGACTTTTACTTTCGTTTTCCATTTTTGCAGCCTTTCATTGGAACCAATTGTTCTTCTTTTCACCTATTAATTAGCATTCTAATTTTATATATATATATATATATGTGTGTGTGTGTGTGTGTATATATTCTAAAGAAGTGATGGAATTTTATTTAGTAGTGCGACAGATTTTTATCACTTTAAATGTTATTTTAGTGGATACTCATATTTTAGTAGACGTCCCATCTTATTTATTATACAGTATATTTATTTATTTTCATCTCTGAGCCTGAATATTCGAGAAATATTATTATTATTATTATTATTATTATTATTATTATTTTATTTTTCTTTCTGGTTTACACATTTCTTTCCGGTCCCTTGAGGGACCTAAGATTAGAAATGGCATCATGACACTTTCCACTGACAAAAAAAAAAAAAAATACATAGATAAAGCCCTTAGTAAGGTGTGGGTTCTACTTGTCAGAACAATTTTTTGTATCTCCTTGAGGCATGGACTTCCAGGAATCCCTTCAATTAGTCTACTGCAATCTTTTCCAATCAGTCCTAGGGCTCCAACTACAACAGGGATTGTTGATGTTCCCATATGCCACATTTTCGAGATTTCTATTTCAAGGTCTTTGTATTTTGACAGCTTTTTGAATATCTTCAAAGATAGATTGCAGTCAGCAGGGACTGCCATATCAATAAGGAAGCACTTTTTTTGTTTGTGATCTTTAATAACAATATCTGGGCGGTTGGCCTTGATTGTTCTATCAGTGTTTCTTTCAGTTTCCTTCGAACTTGCGTCCCTCTGGCGAAACTAAATTAATATACTTTTAAATAAATAAAAACAATGTGCTTAACCAAATACGCGTATCAACTAAAAGTAACGTTTATGGTGATGAACATGTATTCGTATATAAAATTCTTTCCTAAATGCTTCTTGTGTGTTTGGTTTGTAATAGTTTTGTGTAAAAGCATTAACTATCAACGCTAACTTTGCTTTACGTAAAAAGTGCCAAGCATTGACAGCGTATAGGGTTAAGTAATATGTTAACCCCCGAGTTTGTCTCTATGTCTAGATCTACCGCTCAGGCATAGTGTTTGTGACCCAAAGAGAAGATCTGCTGTTTTGAAACAGCCACATTTAGTAACATTCTACCTTGAGTGGCTCTCGAGCCTTGAAAGATGTTACAAATGCTGCTGGCCTCTTATTACTCAATTTTTATTTTCACGGCAGATATTTAGACGAACTGCATTCCTTAGTTCCACCAGTATAAACCTACCACGTACACAAGGTCGACTCTTTTTCGTATTCCATTTGCAAGGAGGATGTTCCACTCAGACAGCGTCTTTTCACCAGCCGTTAATCCGTGAAACTCCCAAGATCACTCAATAACTTTGTTTTGTACCTCTCCATGTATCGGGTCAACCGTTATAAACAACCTTATAATCTACAAATCTAGAACAACTTTATTCAACAACACTCTACCTAGAGTGCCTCTTGGGATTTTTATTTTATTAAAAATAGTATAAAATATTCCGCTCTTTCAGCATCTCATTTTTTGGATGCCTCGGTTGACAGGGATTTAAACTAGACTTCCCCTTGTTTACCAGAATGGAACAGAATAGTTGCTCTCTAGTGATTAAGGTGGATACCACACAAGTCAAATTGTACTCACTCTTAGTATACCCTTACAACAACCTCATTTAATAACTCTCTACATTGAGTCGCTGTTGGGCCTCGTATTGGCTGGACAATAGTATAAAATTATATCCTTCTGGTGATTCAATTTTGGTTCACTAAGGGGCAAAGATTGTTAGTGAAATAATTAATGGAAAAACAAAAATAACATCTCTCACATTTTCCATAATTAGTAATTTTTAAAAATTACATTCAACAAGCCACGCTCGAATAAAAAAAAAGTATTGCAAACCGATATATCTTTTTGCTAAACAAAACCGTTTTCTTCATTATATCATCTTTTTTTCTGACTGTTACCAACCCCAGAATCCGGAATATGATACTTAAGCCTGTGAGTCCGTTGTCTGACATTAACTAACCTCTCTAACCTGCTTCATTCTGATTCCAGAGATAGTAATTTTCAACTATTCAACACTTTTTTTTGATGATTTTTTCTTATGTTGGGGATTTTCACACGTTGGAGAATCTTCTGAAAATTTAGTGGGGATTTTCACACGTTGGAGAATCTTTTGAACTACAGATACTGATATATCGTATTTCAGAAATACGATATATTTCCAACAATGTGTCAGTGATGTTTGTTAGGAGATTTCTTTTTCATTCCATTTAGTTACAAAATGTATCAAACTTCTTTTTTCCTTTTTTAACTTTAACCATTAAACTTATACGCCTATACGCATAATGCTGGAATCCTAGCAGTTCCATTCTTTTATCCGGTCTAGAAAACCTCTCAAATGATTAGGTACATTACCTTACAATCAACCTTCTTATGTTTGTAGATAAAATACATATACTTCACACTGATACCTGATTCAGTCTTCTATCTTAATGCTTCTTTTATCCGATTGATTTGGTTTGGTTTGTTTTGTTTTTACGGCATATCAACCTCAATAGATTATTTAATGTCGACAAAATTTTTTATTGCTGGTAATATATTTTTCTTCAAAAATCTATTTCTTGGAATATTTTTCCTTGAAGAAATCTATAGCTGGTAATATTTTTTTGTATAGCTTTTTGTATTGCTAGTACTTTTTAAAAAAAATTATTGCTGGTAATAATTTTGCCTTAAAGATTATTGCTGGTAATATTTTTTTATTACTAAGTATTTCTGTTATTAAAACCTATTTTTACACAAGTTTGGGTGTCAACTATTTGCCCATAGCTGGAACCCTAACAGGTGCTACCACCCCGGGTCAGGGTGTACCTGGGAACGCCAGCAATTAAGAGTTTGTTCCATGCTCCTGAAAACCTCAGGATCAGAGGCTTTGCTGTTGGACGTAGTTTATCGTCTTACCCAGGGCGCGGATGTAGTTTATCGTCTTACCCAGGACGCGGACGCAGATGTAGTTTATCGTCTTACCCAGGACGTGGATATAGTTTATCGTCTTACCCAGGATGCGGACGTATTTTATCGTCTTACCCAGCACGCGGATATAGTTTATTGTCTTGCCCAGAACGCGGACGTAGTTTATCGTCTTACCCAGGGCGCGGATGTAGTTTATCGTCTTACCCAGGATGCGGATGTAGTTTATCGTCATAGACTGGATGGTTTATCCGATTGGAAAACCATTCTAATCAATCAACCCACGTATAATACCTATTTGCTTATTTCCATATTTATTCGCAACTCACAATCGACAGCCAGCAAATCTCTCCAGTTACCGAGTTTTTCTATCTCGGAATCAAAGAACAATCGAATGATTGTGGTACTGCATCGCATCGCTCTGGATTGGGCAGCTTTTAACAGGAACAAAGAAAGGCCAAACATAATAAGAGTTTATCATCATTTGAAGGCTAAATTCTTTGACACTCACATCGTACCATTTGTTTTATATAGTCTCGATTGTGTTAACTGGACGACAACGACTCTCCAAAAACTCGCGAGATTCCAGAAGCACTTCATGAGTCTTAATGACTAACACCGCCTCAGCGACCAAGTCTCTAGAAATGAGCCAATCGACATTACCAAGCTTAAGCCAATCACATCACTTATCAAGTCAAGAGTCTTTAAATTGTTTGGTCATATTAAAAGATCAACACATGGAATGAGTAATGAAATGTTAACAGGTTAGAGAAGCAAAGGTCGACAGCCAAAACGCTGGATTGATAATGTCCACTTATGGATTGGATTTGGCATTTAAACTTTGAAATTTACTGTTGGTTATCAAACTTTGTGGAGAAGAATGTCATATGTTGAATCGTAGTCTGCAACAAGTCATCTAAGCGAATGGTGATGATTATTCGGCATTTTCTTCTTCTTCTTCTTCTTCTTCTTCTCATTATTATTATTAGTAGTAGTAGTAGTAGTAATAATAGTAGTAGTAGTATTCCTCTTCTTTTTCTTCTTATTTCCTCGTATTATTATCACTCTTCTTAATATTATTCATTTTTTTTCGTCTTCTTCTTCTTCTTCTTCTTATTATTATTATTATTATTCATTTTCTCCTTCTTCTTCGCCCTCTTCCTCTTCTTCTTCTTCTTCTTGTTATTGTTGTTCTTCTTTTTCTTATTCTACGACTTCTTATTAATATTATTCGTCTTATCCGTCTTCTTGCTCTTCTTCTCCCTCTTCTTTTTATTATTTTGTTCTTGTTTTTCTTAATATTATTATTCATTTTCTTTTTTCCCCCTTCTTCCTCTTCTTGTTATTGTTCTCTTTCTTCTTCTTCTTCTTCTTCTTCTTCTTCTTCTTATTATTATTATTATTATTATTATTATTATTATTATTATTGTACCTATGCCATAAAATGAGAGGAATTGTTAAAAAGTTTTCATAGTGAGATGCAATAAAACAATGTATTGATATTTGAAAGAATCACGACTTGAGGTTGTCTGCTAGGAATTTATTTTGACTTTATTCATATTGACCCTTTAACGATACGCGTTTTAGTTACATCTGAAATTATTATATATATATATATATATATATATATATATATTACGATAAACGTGCAATCAATTTACAAATTCATGAATTATTCACACAAAAACAAAAACAAGGTTAATGATTTAATTGGCGAGAAATCCATTTCTCGCCAATTAAATCATTAACCTTTGTCTGCATATATATATATACATATATATATATACACATATATATATATATATATATATATATATATATATATATACATATATATATATATATATATATATATATATATATATATATATATATATATATATATATATATATATATATATATATATATATATATATATATGCAAGTATAGAACTGGTGTATACGGAATAAATTCCAATAATCAAATACTATTCTTAAAAGAGTGCTCAGTATAGAGTAGAGCAAATATAATTTATTCAAAAATTATAACATCAATATGTTATAAAACCACTACAAAAAATAGCCGTTTTGTTTCAACATTTCTGGTGTCTTATCAAGTGATGATGTTAAATGTAGAAGAAAGGGTTTTTCTTTTTGCATATGTGATCGTGTCAGTAAATTGCAAGCTAAGGAACCTTATATTTTATACTTATATATCTATATCTATATCTCTATCTCTCTCTCTCTATCTATCTATCTATCTATCTATCTATCTATATATATATATATATATATATATATATATATATATATATATATATATATATATATATATTCTATCCCTAATATTAGAGAACATTTAGCCATAAATAGCATACCTCTAAAAGTTATCCTATCGTTCGTGTATGTGTGTGTGTGTGTGTGTGTGAGAGAGAGATAGAGATAGAGAGGGGGGCAGCCTTGAAATTTTGCGAACGTTTCTGTCGGGTGCCTTTGACATGAAGTCAAATCTTTTTGAATGTTTATTACATCCTAGGAGCTTAACATCTCTGAAGGAACCCATTTTGAAAGAGAACTGAAATTTATAACACGTTCAGAAATCAGTCAGCTTTAATATCGATCGAAAAGTATCATTCAGCTTTGGTTTCAATAACAATTGAAGCCGTGATGTTCTCGTTAATTAAGAGATCTTTTTTTATTTCTTTTTTTAAAAAATCTTTTTTTAACATATCTCCTATTGAGAATTTAACAGTTTACACGTGATTGTCAACACGTCACGTGGCACTGCTCAGGAATTTCGAGGATTATGCTCCCGGTTTTAAGAGCTTTCCCTTCGATATTTTTTTTTTTTTTGCAAATTCCTGATCTTGCTTTCTTTTTATTCATTCATTTCCCTTCTTTAATACAAAGCCTCATTTCCAATTTCATCGCAGACATTTTGAATTTTACGGATTTTCCCTATGTTTCATTTTGGTGCGATGACATATTTTTTCATTTTACAATTCACTCCTTCCTTCCTTCCTTCCTTCTTTCCTTCCTTCCTTCCTTCCTTCCTTCTTTCCTTCTTTCTTTCTTTCTTTCTTTCTTTCTCTCTCTTGTCTGTCTTACTTTCTTTAATGTCTTCTGTTTTTCTTTCTTTTATTCCTCGGTTGTACTTTCTTTCTTTTACGCGTCAGTTTGTCTTTCTGTCTTTAATTTCTCCACCATTCTTCTTTCTTTTATTCTTCGGTCATTCTTTCGTTCTTTCTTCCTTTCTTTTTTCATTTATTCCTCGGTCTTTCTTTCTCTCTTTCTCTCTTTCTTTTGTTCTTCGTTCTTTCTTTCTTTCTTACTTTTATCCTTCGGTCATTCTTTCTTTCTTTGTTTTATTTCTCTGTCTTTCTTTCTTTCTTTCTTTCTTTCTTTCTTTCTTTCTTTCTTTCTTTCTTTCTTTCTTTTATTCTTTGGTCATTCTTTCTTTCTTAGTTTTTTTTTCTTTTATTTCTCGGTCTTTCTTTCTTTCTTT
>CAHIKZ030000372.1:927500-965000 GCA_903632075.3 Acanthosepion pharaonis | reverse complement strand
CAACCATTCGCAGAAGGAGATTCTGACAATTCCCAACTGATCTTGTGGGCATCATAAAGTCAAATTAGGGCAGAAAGTCCAAAATTCGGCAAAAAGGTGGAGTGAATCTTGCGCGAATGTTGTAGATTGACCAAAATTTTAGATGCTTATTTGTCCTAACGAGGGTTGAACGTTAACTTTTTTTTGTTCCCAAAGTGATGTCGGTTTTTCTGGTGGATGCGGACGCCTTTCGTTTCAATAAATGATGAGTGTTTGTGTGAATGCCTGATGGTTTGAATGTGTACCTTAAATCTGAACTGAATTTCTGCCACATTCATTTTTAACAAATTGTAAATAGTTAAAAACCCCCTGAACAATATTTGTATAAATAGTCGTCATAAAAACTGAGGCATTATGGTGGACGTAGTAAGAAAGAAGATTTTTTGGACTGACACTAGGTTTTAGATTAAAGAGAACATCCTTCCCTTTTCGGCCTTGTACCAAATTTTGAATTTCATACAAATAAATATTAAGAACATCGAACACAGAGTGAAGCCAACCAAATTCCACGCAACTCCGAACAATAATTTCCCGCGTAAAAAAAAACATCACTGACTCAACGACAATTGGCTCGATAATCCTCTCTGACGAACTTCGAACATTTTTACTTATCTAAAGTTGAATGATTATATTCACTACCATTCAAGTAAAAATAGTAATCAGACATAAATCTTAAACTACAGATAAAAGTACGCAACTTCGAACGACTTAACCAAAAACACAGTACATAAATAATACAGACACATTCACGTTGAATAGTAAATGAACATTTAATTTACAAAGGCGAAGCGAGCTCTCCGCTAACCATTACTCCACCGTGTCTCCGCTAAGAAACATGTCTGACAGAAATAAAAATAAAGGCAAGAAAACTAAAAAGAAATTTACAAAGAATAATTCAATTTAGGGTAGCAGAAGACAAAACATCCAAGTTAATTCCTAAAAAATGGATAAATATCCATCAAATGAACGTTATGAAATGGATTTTAACGATTAGAAAGAATTGCCAATAATAATAATAATAATAATAATCGTTTGTTTTAATCATTTTACCGTTAGCATGGTGATAATATAGAGGAAGGCTGTTACAGGGAGAGAAAGAAAATGAGAAGACTTTAGTGAAGAGATATGAGAACTAAAGAACAGGGTTAACCGTCATCTACTCTTATACTCATAAATGGCTTCCTGACGTAAACCTCCACCTCGAGTGGACCCAGGGCCTTGTAAAGGGTGAAGCTCGTTATAAAAAAAAAATCTAGCGAACAAAATAATGTCTACCATAATAACATCCGCGGCGCCAGCTCACACTGGAAGATGTTCCCTCTCTAGTTCGACGTCGATTAGGAAAGCAAACTTGAATTATTTAACATTACAGAGCATTATTTGATTCTTTAGTGTCATTCACCCACTTATCCCAGTGTATAACCCACAAATCAATTAGTACAAATCTAAATAAGGTTACATCATAACTTTTAAGGAAAATATGATTCCTGAAAATGAATTCAATTCTATGATCAACTCTTCTGACGACTGGCTGTTTTGTTAGTGAAAATCATTTCAATTCATTTATAGATTTGCTGGACCTGCTGCTAGGAAGGTTGGTTCATTGTGTCCTGCCAGATAATTTTTATCGTCAGAATCAATATTGCACATTTTTTCTGCGCATTAAATATCGGTGACATATCTGGTCTCGTTTTTCGGTTATATATCTCGAGATTCCTCACAAATGTCTGTAATGTTATCGGTCCTGACATGGCATCTCGACGTCATTCATTTTCCCACCGCCGTATCCGTGGCTTCCCTTTTCAAGAAATATTTTCACAGCAGTTTTCATGAGCTCTCCTATTAGGTAACATCGACCTCATGAATTTAAGCCGACCATTGGATTGGCAACCAGGTCTCATGGTTTTATTGTTGAAATAGCTAGATGAAACCGTATGTTCTATTCTAATAGTCTTTGTGTCTTCTTAAGCTCACGCTTTCTATTAATTTTGTGATATCTGTGCCGCGCCAGGAAATTTTTCTCCCCTGAATCGATACTTCAAATATACAAAACAACCATTCGCCCTTGCATGGAGTATTGCTGCCATATATGGGCTGGAGCAACTTCTGCTTACCTCAGAGTTCTTGACAAGATCCAGAGACGGATATGTAATCTAATTGGCCCTGATCTAGCGTCTCGTCTGCAGTCACTCTCTCACAGACGCGCCGTCGCCTCTCTCTGTCTTTTCTACAAATACTTCCATGGTAACTGCTCTGATGAGCTGCTTTCACTGGTTCCCAGACTCCATGAATTCAAGCGCCCTACGAGGCTGGCATCCGCTCCCCACCCTTACACCGTAGAAACTTTCAAATGCAGCCGTCTCTTCTACTCCAAGAGCTTCATACCTCGCACCTCTCGCCAGTGGAACACCCTCCCCAATTACTGTCAGCTATAATCTCCAACTATTCAAATGTAATGTCAATCGACATCTCCAGTTGCCTTGATCTATCCACTATCCCTCTCCTCATCCTTTCTTCTATCACTCCTATCTGCTCTCGCTCCAAATCTTCTCCAACCCCCTGCATCCTAGTGGCTTCACGCCTTGCTTGGTGCGTAATGCTTAAAAAAAAAAATCAACGAACACTCGTTGCCACTTTTGTAATGTCAAAGAATACTCGTTGTCACTTTGATAAATGAGACTTTGTAATCGCAGATATAACTATAGTAACGCCGTTGAACAATACTGGTGTCAGACGCCTTCGAATAACACTCGCACTAATAGTACTTGCTCGATAATATTCGCACAAATAGTAATCCCTATAGTGATCCGAATAGAGAAATAGTATTGTGAATAGTGTAGAGAATTGTGGTCTGTATAGTAACAGAAATAGATTGGAAATGGTGATCCGTATATGAATAGATGATAGACTAAAAATAGCGATCAATTACACGTAACGCGATTTCCGACTCATGCGTTTCGTCTATGGTCACGCGGTCTACTTAATTCAATAATGAGATCGCCTGTGTTTTCTCATTTGCGATCTATATTCAAACTCAAGTGTCGACAGCAACACTTTATTCCTATATAACTGTTGTAGCAGACATACGGACGATAATGGGTATGTCCCCATTCACATAAATACAGTAGTAAAATACTGTATGTTGGTCTGCAGTTGGAGATTCGTCTCCGGTTGTGCTGCTCAAACTCTCTGCCTCCGGGCAGATAGGATCCCCAGATGAGGCTATACCGAGGGGCAGAGTTTCGTCGAGGGAAACAGCTACCCGACCCCATTTTATACGGGGTCTACGGAGAATTTTGGGCCCAGCCTACACCCTCGGACACTCCACATTGAATTCGGCCTTGTGCCACATGTGACCGCGTGGGTCGGTTGGCAGATATCCTTCACTGTCTAATTTACTTGACTCACTTCTAGCAGTTGACTACGTCTTCTACGCGCCGCTGGCGAATCTTATGTGTGTTGTTCTTGTCCTAAGTATTATCGCTCATTACCAACCTTCGTGTGATTATTCTATTCAGTAACCTTCCCTAGGTTACAAAAATAAGTATATTGTTCTAGTTCCACTTACCATGCCACTCTCGGACGTCTCAGTTATTTCCCTTTATCTCAACTCTCCTCAAGGACACACGATATACAAATTGAGTGATGGCCATTAACACATCCGCGGCAGACCCGGCTAAACGGATGCCATATTGCTTGTCCGAGAGGGGGATCGTGTGAAGTAAGATCCTTACCCATTTTAGCATTGATAAGAGCCTTGAATACTTTGCCCAAAATATGGTAAGAGACTAATAGGGCGATAATATGAGCGGTCAGAATGTTCTCTAGAATTCTTAAAAACAGGAACAGCAGATAAGGACTTCCGACAAGCTAAGAATCTGGAAGCAGTGAGGCAGTTGTATTATTTACATTATTCGGACTGTTATCCTCATCTTCATTGCCATATTAACAACGTTTCGGCCACTTTACGCTCCGGCCTTCTTCAGGCGATTGGATCTCTGAGATGAGCTATTATGATTACTAGTATTATTTACATTATTCGGACTGTTATCCCCATCTTCATTGACATATTCATAACGTTTCGGCCGTTGTACGCTCCGGCCTTCTTCAGGTGATTGGATCTCTGAGATGAGCTATTATGATTACTAATATTATTTACATTATTCGGACTGTTATCCTCATCTTCATTGGCATATTCACAACGTTTCGGCCGTTGTACGCTCCGGCTTTCTTTAGGTGATTGGATCTCTGAGATGAGCTATTATGATTACTAATATTATTTACATTATTCGGACTGTTATCCTCATCTTCATTGCCATATTCACAACGTTTCGGCCGTTGTACGCTCCGGCTTTCTTTAGGTGATTGGATCTCTGAGATGAGCTATTATGATTACTAATATTATTTACATTATTCGGACTGTTATCCTCATCTTCATTGCCATATTCACAACGTTTCGGCCGTTGTACGCTCCGGCTTTCTTCAGGTGATTGGATCTCTGAGATGAGCTATTATGATTACTAGTATTATTTACATTATTCGGACTGTTATCCTCATCTTCATTGCCATATTCACAACGTTTCGGCCGTTGTACGCTCCGGCCTTCTTCAGGTGATTGGATCTCTGAGATGAGCGATTATGATTACTAGTATTATTTACATTATTCGGACTGTTATCCTCATCTTCATTGCCATATTCACAACGTTTCGGCCGTTGTACGCTCCAGCCTTCTTCAGGTGATTGGATCTCTGAGATGAGCGATTATGATTACTAGTATTATTTACATTATTCGGACTGTTATCCTCATCTTCATTGCCATATTCACAACGTTTCGGCCGTTGTACGCTCCGGCCTTCTTCAGGTGATTGGATCTCTGAGATGAGCTATTATGATTACTAGTATTATTTACATTATTCGGACTGTTATCCCCACCTTCATTGCCATATTCATAACGTTTCGGACGTTGTACACTCAGGCCTTCTTCAGGTGATTGGAATTTCGAACCGAACCCTTTATTTCGTCCACGCTTCCGGATGTCTCATTTCCCTTTAATTCAACAGTCCAGGGTCTTGGTCACCACTGCTGTTGCCTGGTATTGAACTCACACATCTTTGGGGCTATTTACTGGATTTAACCAACATCTTTATCCACAGGGCCATATGTCCTAGAGGAGACATCCGGAAGAGGCATGACACGTGGAATTAGAATAATCTACCCCGGTGGACGAAATAAAGGGATCGCTTCGAAATTCCAATCACCCGAAGAAGGCCGGAGCGTACAAAGTCCTAAACGCTATGAATATGGCAATGAAGATGAGGATAACAGTCCGAATAATATAAATAACGTAATCATAATGCCTCATCTCAGAGATATAGAGAAATATTGAGTATAAGTTTCCTTTTTGTTTGCATTTTCTCTAAAATTTTGCTACATCATTAACTCTCTAATGATTTCTTTTGTTAAGAATTATGTTCATCACAGAAAACCTTCAGTCAGCCTCTGTAGAACTTACAGCAATGGTATTAATAATATTATTAGCTCTTCGGGTAGTTTTGGATACATGTTTTTGGTAATTTCTCGTTACGGTTTCAACGTTGGTCTCGAAAAGGACCTCCACTCTGTGTTTGGCAAGAAATGGCTGGTAAACTTTAATGCCTCAAAAACAAAACTGCTCTCTTTTACCCACCACAAGAGAACCCTCCCTGCCTCCTATTAAAATGTCTGATGCTCAACTATACGAGAGCGCCTTCTACGACTCCTTGGTTTCACACTGTCCGCTGACCTGAAATGGAAGAAATACATTGAATCAATAGTTTCATCTACTGCAAGGAAAGTTGGTTGCCAGTGTCGTGCCTGAAAGTTTTTCTCGTCCGATTCCATCCTTCACGTCTATAAATCAACCATTCGCCCTTGCATGGAATACTGTTGCCATATATGGTCTGTAGCCCCCGCTATTAATCTCAAGGTCCTCGATAAAATCCAGAGACAGATATGCAATGTGAGTGGTCCTGATCTGGCATCTTGTCTACAGTCATTTTCTCACAGACGTGCGGTCGCTTCCCTTTGTCTTTTTGTTCTGGCCTTGTTGTGGTAAAAAATAATGACACAAAGAGAGGAATTGTATTAAACAAATATATTAACACAAACAGTAATACAAACAGATAGAAACGAAAGTGTTACAGCAAGAAGCTTCGGTCCGACTGTCAGAAATGACTGTCGGAATCTTCCCTCTCCAAAAGGCAGTAACTGCTCCTATTTATAGCTGATAGAGTCCATGCATGCGTGGGTAAGTTACCATAACACTTTTCTACAAATACTTCCACGGTAACTGCTACGACGAGCTACTTTCGCTGGTTCCCAAACTGCATGAATTTAAACCTGCCACTAGGATGGCATCTTAGTTCCACCCTTTTACTGTCGAAGCGGTTAAATGTATCTGTCTCTTCTACTCCAGTAGCTTCATGTCTCGCACTTCCCGTCTGTATAACTCCTTCCTATTACTTGCTTCCCTGATAGCTATAATCGCCAGATGCCTTGATCTAATTGCCCGTCTTTCTCTTCATCCTTTTCTTCTATCGCGCCTTTTTACGCTTGCTCCCACTTTCTATAAACCGTTGCGTACTAGTGCCACTCCCGCCTTGCTTGACGTAAAACGCTTAAAAGAAAAAATATAATCACAGAAATCATTAACAGGGTTCTAATAGCGAAATACTTTTCTTCGGCATCTTTCCAGGGAAGTGCAGCTTCTCCAATATTCCAAGAATCTTGGTTCACAATATTGACTAATCCATGAATTGTATGAATTATATTAGGCTAGTCATTGCTTATGTCATCACAATCCATTAGTCTTAAACCCACATTTATTATCACTGCATTCACTAATTTTTGACGAGGAAGACATTACTTTCAACAAAATTAATATGTTGATATTCTTTGGAAGAAGAAATAGTTGCATTTATTATATTTTCATACGTACCGCTGTTTTCTTTAAGAAATTCGAAAGCTTTGAGAGTTCTTTTAATCAATTGTTCATCACGTAATATATTTACACATTTTCGTTGCAGTGTATCTGACAACAAAGAAATTTCTTCCTGTATATTGATCATTAATGCCAGAACTCTCATAAAGGATTTATTGGAAAGTTGCATGGGAATTCCTGCGAATTTCTCATTAGTAAGAAAAAACAACAACAAAAATCATATAATGCTGGATAAGGACAGTATATTGTAACTGTTGATCGATTTTACGTAGACCATCGGCTATTAATATATAAGATTATTTTCGGATAATCCAACCACAGGTTTGCAAAGTATTTATAATTTTAAGAATTAGTTTGCGCGAACCGGTAGGATGACACCACCGGGTGTAATGCATGGCAACTTAGCTTTTCAGGAAAATGATTCCACATGCGAGAAGTTTGAGAAAAGAAGCTGTTAGCATAGAACTTGTAGTTAAATTTAGCCATTTCAACTCTAAAATGACCATACCTTGTTGTCAGTCTAGCAATACGCTTAAAATTATGAAGTCTAGGTACCATAGAGCAAATTCACCAGAAAGATTACCGTGAAAGGATTTATAGAAAAGGCAGAGAAGCTATATTACTGACGTGGAAAATGATTGAAGTTGGGATGCAAGGTCAGAACCAGTAACTTTTCAGATTCTTGAGATTTTATCAAGAATTCCTTAATATATAGCAGGGAATCAGACCCAATGTGAGAGCAGTATTAGAAGAGCGGACGAATGGAAAACCTATAAATATGTAAGACAAAGTAGGCATGTACGATAGATTCCTAAAAAGCACAAAGAAGACTGGTGTAGGGAGTTTTCCCACTCATCTTGTCCTCTCCCCTCGCTGACGATTAGTCGGCAGCATTTCCTAGATACAGAGCAGACGCCAGTACAGACCAGATGCGTTTTGTAGTTAATTACGGCGAGCAAACCTCCTGCATGGTGAAAAGATGACTTCTAATTGAGAAATTTAGACGGTACAAATTTGGCATAATAGCCAGATGGTAACCGATTTGGCCCGTTGCGAAGGGAACTCCGTAAGACTCTTAAACACAAGCGCCAGTCACTATGCCATGTTTAGCTACTGTGGTTCCTGTAGCTAGCTGCATTTTACGGAGTGATGATATTAGACACACGTCAAAGCGGATTTTACAAGAATTCTGGTTGCCAACTAAATATAGAAAGCTCAATATGCACTGCTATTAACGTCTAACTATTAAGATGGATTCATGCCTTCTAAAGTGTGTTTGCGCGAGAGTAAATGCAAAGGTCTTGCTTGGAATTTGGATACTAGATAGCTAACTTATGAAATGCGTTCTAAATGCGTTATAATTCTTAGAAAGAATTCTGGTAGTGAAGCTGAAAGGGAAGCCGTTCATCGTGTCTATTATAGTAGTGTACGCACTGACGGCCAAAGTAAGGAAGAGGACATCGAATCGTTCTACCCCATGTTGGACAGTGCCAGGGCTCTATGCAAATCTCAGGAAGTCATGATTATCATAGAAGACTTAAACGCCAAACTAGGCAAGGAAATGGCAAGGGATATAGCAGGAAGATACGGATTAGTAACCCGCTAACGAACGTGGAGAAAAATGGATCCAATGATGCACAGCCAATGACCAGGTAATAGCCAACACATGGTTCCAAGAACACCCGAGACTACTATGGACATGGAGGATCCCAGGCGGAGAAACCACTCCACTATTAATTCCAAGACAAATCTTGTTTAACAACTCAGATAAGGCGAAACATAACGACGTGAAAAGGGTTATGTCTATGGAAATTAGCTTCTCGCCCGGTAAGGACTGACATACACAACAGGTGTCACCTGACCGTCATCCAGCGACTGATAGCATAAACGGCGTAAAGGGGATAAAAATTCTCGGAACCTATCGCTCGCCCGGAAAGAAAAGACATAAGTGACAGGTGTCACCGGACCGTTATCCTGCGACTTGTCGCATCAAGCACAAAATAACCCTCTGGGTATGGAACGTCCGGACATTGAACAAATGCGGTCAGTTTGATAATATTAAACAAGAGATGAACAGGCTTAACATCAACATTTTAGGTCTATGTGAAACCAGATGGCCAAACAACGGTGTCTTTGTCAACGACAAACACAGGATATTTTATGCAGGCGGTGAGAAGAACGACAAAGGAGTAGGACTAATACTAGATAACGCGTTTAAGAAATGCGTTCCAGGATACCACCAACTTTTCGAAAGAGAAAAGCTGAAAGGGAGACCTTTTAACGTGGTTATTATAGTCGTGTAGGCACCGACGGCACAAAGTAAGCAAGAGAACATGGAATCGTTCTAATCCATGCTGGACAGTATCAGGGCTCTATGCAAATCACAGAGACCTAAACGCCAAAATTGACAGGGAAAGGACAGGGAATATAGCAGGAAGATTCGGATTACGTGACATCTGTCCTTCTTTACGGCAACGAATGTTGGACGATTTCCTCGAAGATGAAGAAGAGACTCGAGATGACAGAGATGTGGCTCTACAGAAGGATGCTAAGGATATCACAGACCGAGTGTGTGAGCGACAACGAGGTCTTAGAGAGGATGCCATCAAGAATGAGGTTTATATATAATATCAGGAAGATGCAGCTGAAGTTTCTGGGACACATAATGAGGAAGGAGGGCCTGGAGAATCTGATACTCACGGGTCGAATAGAGGGAAAGAGAGACAAGGGAGAACAACGCGTGACATAGCTGGAGGACTTAAGCAAGTAGTTGACAGAAAGTGGTCTGGAGAAGGTGGCAGGAGGAAGGAACTTTTTGAAAGCTGCAAGGGATAGAAGGAGGTGGAGAGCCATGATCACCCACGTCCTGAAAGGACATGACACATAGAAGAAGAAGAAACTGTGACTTTTGAGTAATTTTACGTCTACTTGTCATCTCTCAGTTGTGTCTCTGTCCTTGGAAACAGTGCGCTCAGGGGCGACTACGTCAAAGGACAGAGTCGCAACTGAGAAAAATTATACCGAGAGGTGCCCAGGCCTGTGGAACAGCTGCCCGAGGCCGCACCCTCCCATTGCACCAAAGGGAGGAATTGGTGCTCGCACCGAGGCCAGCGCAACCGATGGTTCCGGGGGCTAGGGGATTTTTTTTCCTGCCCGGGTGCACGCGCTCGGGCTCCCCACATTAAATCGAGCTTTTGTCACAACCTGACCTCATGGGGGCTTAAGTAAATATCTACATGACTGATGAGTATAAATAAACGTTATAGAATAGGAGGCTGGTGTATTGGGGAAACCAGTTGTCATTTGATCTTAAAATGAAAGATAAAAATTACGAATGAAGTGGAAAGTCTACAAAAGTATACTGCTACGGGTAAGCGACGCGAAGCGTGTTAATTATTATAATGAGGTGGGGGCAAGACAACAAAGAGACTATATGAGAATTAACTATAAAATATCAATGTTTTTCTCTCTTTCCTCCTCTCTTTCTTTCTTTACCGCGCGTCCAATTTCAGGCCAGACAGCCCGGCCCCGTAAAATAGATCTATGCGGAATCAGATCAAAGTCTTATAAGATAACTAACACCGACACTGGAAAGTACATGTTCGGCCAGGCGAACGTTTTCTTCTCCCGAACACGTGTTTTCATAAAAATTTAAAGCAAATTCAGTTGGCGAGCCAATTGTGAATAAGATCATAGATTATGGCTTCCGTGTATAGTAGGAAAAAAGTAGTAATTTGACAGAATTCTTTCGTGGACGGAGTAAAGAATTAACATCGAACCTTTAACGAACTGATTTTCTTTCATGATGAGATTAAGACAATCAACGAGACGAAGTCATCGAACTTCATTTAAAAAGGCGAAAAGAGGAATTTGAACTGTTTACTTTTGGAATGCATGGAAAATAACTCCCCTATATTAGAAAAGATTCCAGATAAGTATTTGGTCCATATTCGCCATTTCTACCCAATACATATTTTCTCCAAATGAACTCCCGTCATTACATAACATTCAACGCATTCCATCACATGAATATTTCTTTTTCTTTCTTTCATTCGTGATTGTTCTCTTCTTAGAATTTGGTTTAATTTTTATATCTTCGTTCGTATCATTCTTTCACTGGTCGTTGATATGACATGCCGTATATCGAATTGTTCTGTCTTGACAGACCATCCAGTCTTTTTTTTTTTTTTTTTAATGAATCTCTTGAATTCATCACCTTAGATATCGAAGACAATTATCGTGCAAAAATATAAATTCATTTATAAACGAATATATAGGATATTAGGTAGCCCGCATAGTATTTTTTTTTATCCTACTCCCGGTCGTGACAAAACTTAAGAAAGCATTGGATTTCTGACATTTTACCTCGAAAATGAAATCTGCCGATTGGTGTGAAAAGTCAATGAACAGATTTATAAGAGTGATGATAATATTTTTTTCTAATTTTTGAATCAGGTAGCGAATCGGATTTTAGCACATCGACACAGCAAGAAAAGCATTATTTATCTGACATTGTTTCCTTGATAAAAATTTCGAGCCCCAATAGGTTTTTTTTTTACGATAAAATCTTTTTTTTTTTACTTCCTTGACGCATGCGTACTCGCGTGCGTACCATTCATTTCTTTAGCTCTCTTTTACTGATATACATTCTGTTGCGTCTTCTTTCCTGGTATCGAAGCTCATCGATAATTTTTTTTTTGTATTTTTTTTTAAAGAACAAAAAGCATCAAATCAAACCGCATCGTTTCGAGTGTAATGATAGATCCTCTTTTCTTTTAAAGCCGCCATTTTCTCACACTTGAAAGAATAATGCAGTAATGCAGTAATGCTTAATCGCACGATCTACGAACAGATCAAAGGGTTTATTTATGCAAAGTTTAAGTTTTAAAGTAAAGTCAGTGCACTTACTTACTATCCCACTTACAATTGACACATCCAGTTAATAAAAAAAATATATTTATTACAAATCCACAGACCCAGAGAACATAAAATACGCCAACACACAAACATATATATATATATATATATATATATATATATATATATATATATATATATATATATATATATATATATAACGGCTTCCCATACTTAATACTTATCGTTTTCATTCTCGCGTGGTCATGTGTGACGTCACGAGCTGCGATGCGATTTTCGCTTCAGCGTTTCGTATACACGAGTTTGTCGTTGCTTTGAAATTTTTCATGCAAAAAAAAAACAGATTATCATTATTGTTTCGCCCGTGTATTGTTTGATATATTGAAATGTAATTGTCATCTTTGATAATGGCTTATGTAAGCCGAAAGCTTAGATAGGATTGAAACATGTATCAATGTGGTGATTTCCTTTCGTCTTTCAATGATAATGTTATTAAGCTTATCAGACAATATGAAAGGAACTTACTTAAAATAGACAAAACTTATATTATTTAATGAAACATGCATCAATGAAAAAAAGCTGCCTAAATATACACAATATATATATATATATATATATATATATATATATATATGTGTGTGTGTGTATATATACCCAAGTATGGAATTGGTGCAGAGGGAATAAAATTCCACTGCTGCCATATATGGGCTGTTGCCCCCGCTGTTCGCCTTAAGGTCCTCGACAAGAACCAGAAACGGATATGCAATGTATTTGGTCGTGATCTGGCATCTCGTCTGCAGTCGCTCTTTCTTAGACGTGTCGTCGCCTTTCTCTATCTTTTCTACAAATACTTTCACGATAACTGATCCAATGAGCTAGTTCCCAAATTGCATGAATTTAAACGTGCTACTAGGTTGGCATCTGAGTACCACTCTTTTACTGTCGAAATGGTTGAATGTGACCCTCTCTTCCACTCCAATAGCTTCATGTCTCGCACCTCCTGTCTGTGGAATTCCCTTCCTATTACTTGTTTCCTTTATAGCCATAATCTCCAACTATTCAAATGTAATGTCAATCGATATCTCCAGATGCCCTGACCTATTCTCTGTCCTTATCTTCATCCTTTCCTCCATCATTTATCTCGCTCCCACTCTGTAACCCCTTGCGTACTAGTGGCACTCCCTACTTGCTTGGGGTGAACAAAAAAAAAAACAAAAAAACAAACAAACAAAAAAAAGAAGCCAAAAACACTATACTTAAAAGAGTGCTCAATAAAGAGTAGAGTAAATATTATTTATTCAAAAACTGTAAACTAAAACATGTTATAAAATCACTACAAAAATAGTCATTTTGTTTCAACACTTCTGGTATCTTATCAAATGATGGTGTGGAGTGTAGAATAAAGAGTTTTAAAAAAATTTTGAATGTAGAATAAACAGTTTAAAAAAGTTTTGAACTTTTTAAAACTCTTTATTCTACAGTCAACACCATCATATCATACATGCATGCATACATGGAGGCACGGTGGAGTAATGGATAGCGGCTTGGATTGAGGAATCGGAGAGCCGTTCGAATTCCAGTCGAATCCATTACATTCACTTACGGGCTAATACCCTTGGGAAAGGTGTGAATCCTCTTTCTTCTTCCTCCAGCTATGGGTAAATAGCAGGACAGACTGGGTTCTATAGCCTTGGATGGCAATTGGTCTAGGAGAAGGAAAACTCTGAATTCAAACCTGCTCTTAGAGGAGGGTGAATGGAGTCTCTCTGAGCCTTGGTTGGCAATCCATTTCGTGTTGGTGTCACGATAAAAAACACCCTTGATAGCCCTAGCGAAGCATCAAGAATTCAGCTATTTGACAAGATTATGAACTACACCAATCAAAGTATTAGTGAGTTCAATCTCGGCTGAGGCCGCAAGATGATGACGATATGTATGTATGTATAATAGCAGGCTTTAAAGTTTGGTGTATGCATGTTGGATTGATGCAGAGACTAATGTGGCCGCTGACTATATATGAGGTGGTACTGTCTCGAGTTGAGATAATTCAGAGTAAAATTAGTAAATGCATACGGAACAGTAGTCGGGTGCTAGCTCAGGCGCGCATTTCTTCAGGACAATGGCTGGTATGCCATCTCCACCACTAGCCTTGTGGGGGTCTAAGTTGGAGATAATGCCCAGTACCACAGACGGGGTTATGTGTAAGCCGCTCAGTAAGGCCTCCGTTCTAGGAGGGATGTCTGGTATGGGTACACCGGTGGAGTTGAGCGTTGAATTAAATGAGAATTTCCAAGCAAAGCATTCAGCCTAGTCGGTAGAGGAGGTCAAGACCTCGAACTGGTTGAATAAAGGAGGTATGGAGGGTTTTCTATTGTTCAGGACACTCTTGCAGACCCGCCAATAATCTTTGGAGCCAAATTTGCAAGATGCAATACGTTCCTTCATCCGAGCAGCAAATATTGACTTAGCTTCGTTGAGGACACGCTTACACTCGTTACGGGCAGAGGCAAAGAGACGTCTATTACAGTCCGACATGTCGCTACGAAATCGGTGAAAGAAGTGATTCCTATGGGCAATGGCAGCTGAGCAAGCAGCGGAGAACCAAGGGGAAGAGTGCGACTTGACCTTAAATTTCCTTGAGGGGATGAAAGAGTCGATTCCAGCTTTAACCTCAGAAGCACATTCTTGGACAGCGAGTGTAAAGACAACATCCCAGGGGACATCGCGGAGGAAGTCATGGAACGAGTCCCAATCCGCTCGCTGATAGTAGAACGAGGTTCTTGTGATGGCAGGTTCTTTGCAGGGTGTGGAGTTGAAGGAAATGTTGACAGATACCACAGCGTGATCGGAGTTGCCAAGCGGGCAGAGCTGCGTGGCGCTACATTTTCGGTCGGTAATTTGATCAATTCCGCGGTTGAGCCAGGATCCGTCGCCCGGGATGCAGAGATGAAAAAAAATAGTTAAATATTCTTCTCTTGCTGATACATTTTTTTTTTACTCCTGTGGCAGTGGAGACTTCAGGAGTTATTGGCCCTCGTTCGATGGCGTTCCTTCGGAGGATTGGCGCGATTGCGTCTCGATTAAGGGACAAGCCTCACGAAACAGAGTGGCTCTTGCAGCGTATCTCACTGGCGATGATTCGAGGTAATGCTTTCTCCATCATTGCGGCTGGCAGAGGATAGAAAAAAATTGTTTATAGTTACGTTGTTCTGGAATTGTCATCAGTGGTCAACTGAACTTGTTTTGTTTCAATAAAGTTTGCTAATCTTCGTAAAAGTATGGTTTTATGACATGGATAGTAACGTTGAAAATCATATACCATGTAACCCGGATATAAGAGACCCGGATATAAGAGAAACCCGGACATAAGTGAGATTTTCTCTGGTCCCAAAGTGTTCCCATACTTACCTAAACAAAATAGACCAAACCCGGATATAAGAGAAACCCGGATATAAGAGAAACCCGGATATAAGAGAAACCCGGATATAAGAGACTTCTTCTCTGGTCCCGACAACTCTCTTATATCCGGGTTACACTGTATTTCTTGACTGCTATGTAATATTTAATCAACAATATAGAAATGAATGATTAAATATATCATTATAAAAACATGAAATTATAGAGATATTGAGAATGTTGAGAATATAATGATTCATTATTAAGAGCATTTTCTCGACATATTACACAGCGGCAGGTCGTTTTGGGAAATATTTTCATAGCAGTTATTTTTTTTTTGCTAAATTTTTAACTAATTTTCTCATTATACTGCGTTTTCCCTCTAAAAATTCAGCAAGCCAAAATCCTTCTGATTGGATTAATTTTTCTTTGATATGAACCCCCCGCCCCCGCTTTTGGGTAGCCATTGATATGACTTCGCATCTTTTACAGAAAAGCTTAAGAATTTCGATCCCATTTTGATCCTATCTAGCTTTTATGGTAACTAACGAGCAGAAAGTTTGTTCAACTTTAATTTCTCCGATAAAAATGGTCTGGGCTGACGCAATTGAAATCTCTGGGGTGTTAACTAGTATTTCTGCTGTTAATCGCCGGTTATGCTCAATTAAATCTCAGACAAGATCGATTTTTTCCGCACAAATGGATGTCGAATGTCTGCCAATAGATTCATCATCTTCAGTTCTATTTATATTATAACGTGGATGTGTGGGTGGCGTAATGAATAGCGACTCGGAATTAGACAGTCGAGTTAGAATTCCAGTCGAGGTTCGAACTCAGACTTTTTGTTCTCTTCGAACCTGTTATTTAACAACGTTGATGTTTTCTTTAATTTTAAATCTATTTCTTTCTGTCTATTTTTATTTTTTTTAAGACAGTGTTCTCTCCAATCATGGTTCTCCATAGTTACTTATTTTAACCATTATTTTAAACTGCTTGGGAAAGATAATATTTCTCGTTGATATCTTTCCAGTTTGGAAGTCAGAGTTTTTCTTCTCTTAGAAAGGCGGACATCCAAGAGTTTTTCTTTTTATGTGCCGTGACATTTCAGGTCGTAGGCGATCATGGCTCTCCATTTCACTCTTTACCTCTCAACAAGTTCAGTCCCTCTGCCAGCTCCCCTAGAACAAGTTCTATCATCCACTTGCTTAAGCCTGATAAGTATGTCATACGTTGTTTTCCCCTGTCTCTCTCTCTAATCGTCTGTGCGTATCAGATTCTCCAAGCCCCCTGTTCTCATTACGTGTCCCAGAAATTTCGTCTACCTCTTCTTGGTATAAACTTCCTGCTTGTTTGCATTCTCTCCAAAAACTCATCGTTGCTTACATGTTCGGTCCATGGTATCCTTGGCATCCTTCTGTAGAACCATACCCCCGTTGCCTTGTGTCTCTTCTTCATCTTTGAGGAGACCGTTCAAAATTCTCTGCCGTAAAGGAGGACAGATATCAGGTAACAGTTCAGTACTCTTTTCATTGTTACCAACGAAATCCTTCTGTCTCGTAATACTCTGTCTAGCTTTTGGAATGCGTCTTTGGCCATCCCAATACGTCTTCATATCTCAGCGTCGCACTTGCCGTCCTCTGTCAAAACACTTCTTACTCATTACATGTCCCAGAAACTTCAGCTGCCTCTAATAAATATAAGCGTCTCTAAGACCTCATCGTTTGCTCACATGCTCGGTCCATGATAACCTTAGCATCCTTCTGTAGAACCATACCTGCCTCGCCTCGAGTTTCTTGTTCATCTTTGAGGAGACCATCCAAAATTCGCTGCCGTAAAGGAGGACGTCAGATAATAGCTCAGAACACTTTTCTTCACTTCTCTTTGTTTAATATATCATCCAAAAGTAGAAAGCCCATTTACACTTTGATATTTAGCCTCTAGCCAGTCGCAAGCTCACTGCAAATGGGAATGCAACAAAATCGCGTTTATAATCGTTACACGATCTATACGTCCATCTAAAATTGATAAAATTGTGAAAAAAATTCCCAAACACGAAGTGGCTGGCATTCAAACACATTCAATTTTGTTGTATTTGAAATTTATTTTCTTTTCGTTTTTCGATGTTTCTGTTTATTTCAAGGGGCCAACTCGGCTTTCTTCTATCAAAAGCTCGCACATCAGTTGGTGAAAGATTCACAGCCGAATAAGTTGCTGATGGATAGTTTTCCAGGATTTTCCATGATGTAAGACACGACAAGAAAGGAGAAATGTAATGCATTTTTGTACGTCGTGGACACGCAAGTGCAGCCATGACATTTTATATTATTTCTTTCATTTGTTTAACTTTATTTCATTATGTTGTTTCTATCTATTTTCTTTTTCTTTCATGTTTAGTTTTCTATATTTTCTATCTGTCTTTCATTCGGGCTGTTTCTATTTATTTCTAATTTACTTTCATTCCCTATGATGTTTCTCTTTCTTTGATTTTATCTCTTTCGTTATATCGTTTTTCTTTCATTCATTCATTATATTGTTTCTCTTTCTTTCCTTCTTTTTCATCTTTCGTTATATCGTTTTTCTTTCTTTCATTCATTATATTGTTTCTCTTTCTTTCCTTCTTTTTCATCTTTCGTTATATCGTTTTTCTTTCTTTCATTCATTATATTGTTTCTCTTTCTTTCTTTTTCATCTTTCGTTATATCGTTTTTCTTTCTTTCATTCATTATATTGTTTCTCTTTTTTTCCTTCTTTTTCATCTTTCGTTATATCGTTTTTCTTTCATTCATTCATTATATTGTTTTCAAAATTTTTTCATTTTCGTTATTCTTTCTTTTCATCTTTCGTTATATCGTTTTCTTTTTCTTTCATTCATTATATTGTTTCTCTTTCTTTCCTTCTTTTTCATCTTTCGTTATATCGTTTTTCTTTATTTCATTCATTATATTGTTTCTCTTTTTTCTTTTTCATCATTCGTTATATCGTTTTTCTTTCTTTCATTCATTATATTGTTTCTCTTTTTTTCCTTCTTGTTCGTCTTTCGTTATATCGTTTTTCTTTCTTTCATTCATTATATTGTTTCTCTTTCTTTCCTTCTTTTTCATCTTTCGTTATATCGTTTTTCTTTCTTTCATTCATTATATTTCTTTCTCTTTCTTTCTTTTTCATCTTTCGTTATATCGTTTTTCTTTCATTCATTCATTATATTGTTTCTCTTTGTTTCCTTCTTGTTCGTCTTTCGTTATATCGTTTTTCTTTCTTTCATTCATTATATTGTTTCTCTTTTTTTCCTTCTTGTTTATCTTTCGTTATATCGTTTTTCTTTTTTTCATTCATTATATTGTTTCTCTTTCTTTTTCTTTTTTTTTTCATCTTTCGTTATATCGTTTTTCTTTCTTTCATTCATTATATTGTTTTTTCTTTTTCCTTCTTTTTTTCATCTTTCGTTATATCGTTTTTCCTTTTCTTTTATTCCTTATATTGTTTCTCTTTCTTTCCTCCTTTTTCATCTTTCGTTATATCGTTTTTTATTTCTTTCATTCATTATATTGTTTCTCTTTCTTTCCTTCTTTTTTTTCATCTTTCGTTATATCGTTTTCTTTCTTTCATTCATTATATTGTTTCTCTTTTTTCCTTCTTTTTCATCTTTCGTTATATCGTTTTTCTTTCTTTCATTCATTATATTTGTTTCCCCTTTCTTTCTTTTCATCTTTTCGTTATATCGTTTTTCTTTCTTTCATTCATTATATTGTTTCTCTTTCTTTTCCTTCTTTTTCATCTTTCGTTATATCGTTTTTCTTTTCTTTCATTCATTATATTGTTTCTCTTTCTTTCTTTTTTTTTCATCTTTCGTTATATCGTTTTTCTTTCTTTCATTCATTATATTGTTTCTCTTTTTTTCCTTCTTTTTCATCTTTCGTTATATCGTTTTTTCTTTCTCTTTTCATTCATTATATATTGTTTCTCTTTTTTTTCTTTCTTTTTTTTCATCTTTCGTTATATCGTTTTTTCTTTCTTTCATTCATTATATTGTTTCTCTTTTTTCCTTCCTTCTTGTTTTTTTTCTTTCATTCATTATATTGTTTCTCTTTTTTTTTTCCTTCTTGTCTTTTCGTTATATCGTTTTTCTTTCTTTCATTCATTATATTGTTTCTCTTTCTTTCCTTCTTTGTTCATCTTTCGTTATATCGTTTTTCTTTCTTTCATTCATTATATTGTTTCTCTTTTTTTCCTTCTTGTTCGTCTTTCGTTATATCGTTTTTCTTTCTTTCATTCATTATATTGTTTCTCTTTTTTTCCTTCTTTTTTCATCTTTCGTTATATCCTTTTTCTTTCTTTCATTCATTATATTGTTTCTCTTTCTTTCTTTTTCATCATTCGTTATATCGTTTTTCTTTCTTTCATTCATTATATTGTTTTTCTTTCTTTCCTTCTTTTTTTCATCTTTCGTTATATCGTTTTTTTTTCTTTCTTTCATTCATTATATTGTTTTCTTTTCTTTCCTTCTTTTTTCATCTTTCGTTATATCGTTTTTCTTTCTTTCATTCATTATATTCTTTTTCTTTCTTTCCTTCTTTTTCATCTTTCGTTATATCGTTTTTCTTTCTTTCATTCATTATATTGTTTCTCTTTCTTTCCTTCTTTTTTCATCTTTCGTTATATCGTTTTTCTTTCTTTCATTCATTATATTGTTTTTCTTTCTTTCCTTCTTTTTTTCATCTTTCGTTATATCGTTTTTCTTTCTTTCATTCATTATATTGTTTTTCTTTCTTTCCTTCTTTTTTTCATCTTTCGTTATATCGTTTTTCTTTCTTTCATTCATTATATTGTTTTTCTTTCTTTCTTTCTTTTTTTCATCTTTCGTTATATCGTTTTTCTTTCTTTCATTCATTATATTGTTTTTCTTTCTTTCTTTCTTTTTTCATCTTTCGTTATATCGTTTTTCTTTCTTTCATTCATTATATTCTTTTTTTTTTTCCTTCTTTTTTCATCTTTCGTTATATCGTTTTTCTTTCTTTCATTCATCATATTGTTTTTTTTCTTTCCTTCTTTTTTTTTCATCTTTCGTTATATCGTTTTTCTTTCTTTCATTCATTATATTGTTTTCTTTCTTTTTCCTTCTTTTTTTTTTTCATCTTTCGTTATATCGTTTTTCTTTCTTTCATTCATTATATTGTTTCTCTTTCTTTCCTTCTTTTTTTTCTTTTCGTTATATCGTTTTTTTCTTTCTTTCATTCATTATATTTTTTCTCTTTCTTTCCTTCTTTTTTCATCTTTCGTTATATCGTTTTTCTTTCTTTCATTCATTATATTGTTTCTCTTTCTTTCCTTCTTTTTTCATCTTTCGTTATATCGTTTTTCTTTCTTTCATTCATTATATTGTTTCTCTTTCTTTCCTTCTTTTTTCATCTTTCGTTATATCGTTTTTCTTTCTTTCATTCATTATATTGTTTCTCTTTCTTTCCTTCTTTTTCATCTTTCGTTATATCGTTTTTCTTTCTTTCATTCATTATATTGTTTTTCTTTCTTTCCTTCTTTTTCATCTTTCGTTATATCGTTTTTCTTTCTTTCATTCATTATATTTTTTCTCTTTTTTGATTATATCTCTTTCATTATAATCGTTTTTCTTTCTTTCATTCATTACGTTGTTCCTCTATCTTTATTTTGTTGTAACCTGTCTCGTCTACAGTCACTTTCTCACAGACGCGCCGTCGCCTCCCTCTGTCTGTTCTACAAATACTTTCATGGAAATTGCTCCGAGGAGCTGCATTCGCTGGTTCCCAGACGTCATGAGTTCCAGCGCCATACGAGGCTGGTATCCCGCTCTCACCCCTTCACTATCGAAACTCCTAAATGTTGCCGTCTCTTCTACTCCAATAGCTTCATGTCTCACACCTCTCGCCTATGGAACTCCCTTTCCTATTCCAGTTTCCGTGAGAGCTATAATCTCCAGCCATTCATGTGTAATGTCAATTGACGTCTCCAGTTGCCTTGATCTATCCACTACCCTTCTCCTCATCCTTTCTTCTATCACTCCTATCTGATCTTGCTCTAAATTTTCTATAACCCCTTGCGTCCTAGTGGCTTCCCGCCTTGCTTGGGGTGAAATGCTTAAAAAAAAACAAAAAAAACAAAAAACAGCAAGGATTACTGAATGAGGAATAAACAAAATGGATCTCGGAAATGAAATGTTAATCTTTATAACATCAACAAAATACAATACCAGCCAGCAGCGTGAACAAAGTTAACCACTGCTAGTGTTGGACTACTTAGCATATTACCGCCTCTTAAAATAGTGTCCAACGTATTTATGAGGATTAGGACATACCCATTAGTGTTCATGGATACGGTATATAACACTATCTATCTATCTATCTATCTATCTATCTATCTATCTATCTATTGTCACGTAGGAATGGTTAGTGGATGAGAAATAACCAAAATGGTGCTTGGAAATGAAATGGTAATCTTTTTAACATCAACAAAATACAATACTCGCCAGCGGCGTGAAGTAGGTAAGCCACTGCCGGTGATGGGATCCTTAGACGGCATATTAACCCCTCTTGCAATAGTGTCCAGCGTATTTATGAGGATTGGGACATACCCATTAGTGTTCATAGGTTTCTGTATATAACACTTTTGTTTTTGTCTCTTTCATTATGTTTTTTTTTCTTTCGTTCATTCGTTCTGTTGTTTGTGTTACTTTCATTCATTTGGAATACTTTTATTATTTTCTTACTATTCCTTTTCTTTTTTATTTAGTTTGTTTTCTTTTCTTTCTTTCTTTCTTTCTTTTTGTCTTTCATTATGTTGTTTGTCTTTCCTTCTCTCTTTTTTGTCTTCTTTCTTTTATTTTTAAAAAATTTTTCTGTTGTTTCTCTTTCTTTTTCTTTTCCTCTTTCATCTATGTTTTTCTTTCTTTTCTTTTACTCTTTCGTTCCCCGTCCTCCTCTTTATACTTTCCTCAAACATGCCTCTTTACTCTTGCTTTCTGTAACCCCTTGCATGCTATTGACACCCCCCTTGGTGTAAAATGCTTAAAAAAAAACATTTTGTTGAATGTTTGTTTCATCATTATTTTTAATTGTGGCATGATTGTGTATAGCATGTGCTGTTAAAATGTGTAAACAGATTTGTGATTTTGAAAAACTAACATTATGTCACAAGTTTTGCCGATATTTTCGTTCGTAGAATATCGTATTCGTCAACATTTACGTGACTTCTGTTCTGTCGAAATCTTTGTTCGTCAAATGTTGTACTGGTGAACGTTTTCTTGAGTTCGGCCAAATCCTCGTCGCCAAAATGCTGTAACCTAGAAAAAGTTACTGAATAAAAAATAACCAAAATGGAGGTTGGAAATGAAATGGCAATCTTTATAACATCAACAAAATACAATACTCGCCAGCGGCGTGAAGTAGGTAAACCACTGCTAGTGGTGGACTACTTAGACACCATATTACCTTTTTATTTTATTTATTTATTTATTTTTCACACGGACACACTTACAATAGTGTCCAACGTATTTATGAGGATTGGGACATATCCATTAGTATTTATAGGTACAGTATATAACACTTTTGTTTTTGTCTCTTGCATGATGTTGTTTTATTTTCTTTCGTTTATTCGTTTTGTTGTTTCACTTTCTTTCTATTGTTTGTATTTCTTTTGCGTAGCTTTCTTTCTTTCTTTCATTATTTTCTTTCTACTTCTTGTCTTTTTTTTGTTTAGATATCGTTCTTTATTTTTTTTTATTTGTTTTTCTGTCATTATGTTGTTTCGCTTTCCTTCTTTCTTTCGTTTTTGTTTTCTTTCTTTTTTTCTTCTTTCTTTTTCATTTTTCGGTTGTTTCATATTTTTGTATTTTCTCTTTCATCTGTTTTTGTTTGTTTTGTTTTTATCTTTCATTCTTTTTCATCTTACTAGTCTTTGTCTTTCTTTCTTTTGTTTTTACGCTTTCATTCTTTTTTTCTCTTTCCTATCTTTGTCATTCCTTACTTTTTTTCTTTCATTGTCTTTCACATTGTTTTGTTTTTCTTTCTTTCTTTTTTCTACCTGCTTTTTCTTTAGATTACTTTTCTATTTTTTTTATTTCTTTCATTCTTTTTCAATTTCTTTCATTCTATTTTCACATTCTATTCTTCTTCTTTTGTTTGTTTAGTTTTCTTTCTCTTTTCACTTTTGTTATGGGACCTTACCCATAATAACATAATGGACTATTCCATACGTAATAAATACTGCGCCTCAAGAGGAAGCAGGGAGTTCAGTCCGAAGTCGGGCGACCGGCTGACCGGCTGATCGGTTGAACTCTCTGCCTTCGGGCGGGGAGGAACCCAAACGAGGCTACGCCGAAGGGCGGAGTCACTTTCGGGGAGATAAACCGACCCTGAACCCGTTTATACGGGTTCAAAGGGCATATTTTTGGCCGAGCCCACGGGCTCGGAGATCCCACGTTAAACCGGCTTTGTGCCACATGATGTCCTCGTGGGGTGGGGTGACTAAATACTGTTCAGTCTGAAGTCTGGAGTGAAGTCCGTCAGTCAGTCAGTCGAGTCAGAGGCAGTCCGAAACAGTGTCGCATTCAGACAATTACTACTAAACCTGATTGTTCATACTAACACTTTCTACTTTTCTATATATATTCCTGTTTGTTATATATCTGTGTTATTCCATATCCGTGTTCGAGTTCTTCTTTATTGGTTCTACCTTGTACTATCACCGTAGTACAAGGAACCGGACCATAACAACTTTCTACTTTTCTTTCACCCTCTCTTTTTCTCCTTCTCTTTTTTTCTGATATCCCTGCTTCCCTGACTTCATTTTTTTTCTCATTCACTCATTCTCCTTATTTCTCTCTTTCTCTCTTTATCTTACTAGCTTTCATTTTACCGTTTCTATTTTTTATTTCACCCTCTCTTTTTCTCTTTGATTCCTTCCCTTATTTTTTTCTTCTCTTTATTTCTCTCATTCTCTATTTTACTTTCTCTCTTTTTAGTTTTTTTGTTTATCTTTCTCTTCTTCACTTTTTTCACACTCCCTTTCTCTATCTTCCTTTATTTCTCCCTCTCTCTCTGTCTTACTCACATTTACTTTCTCTTTTGCAATATTTTCCCTCTTTCTTCCCCTCTTTTTAACTTCTTTTTTCTCTTACTACTTTTGTTTGTTTCTTTTCCCCTCTTTTTTTTCTCTATCGCTTTTCCCTCTCAGACGGATTAGAAAGGTCTGATCGACTGGGGATTGAGAGCGATATAGTACTTGCCTTAATTGTTCAAAAAGCTGTGCAAATATTAAAAGGAAGATCATGCTGCGTAACTCTTCCCAGCTGAGAGAGTCGTTAAGCATAAGCCGTTGCCTTTATATATATATATATATATATATATATATATATATATATATATATATATATATATATATATATATATTGCTATATATATTGGCAACTATTTAAGTAAATGCTCTGTTCTTAATAAACAGTATTAACAACATTTACCGGCCTGAATGTATTTTCATAGAAAATATGTGCACTCTGTCAAGAATCGAACCTGTATCCTAAACAGAACCGTCATAGCCTGACGTGCTATACCGGTTTAGCTATAGAGGAGCATAATTTCAGTTGAGCACTCTGGGGGTGAGGTGTGGGTCGGTAAACAGTGACTATTATAGCTATATAGCGAGACTCTTCACGAAAGCGAATTGAGTCACTGTCAGTCACTGGGCATATTTCTAAAAATAAAATATGCTAAAAATCCGCCTTTATTCCTACCGTGCGCCGACGGCTTAGTGGTTAGAATCTCCGACTGACACCAATTCAGTCGGGTTTCGATCCTAGCTAGAGGCAACCGGATGTCTAGCCACACTGATGAGCTGTAAACAGCGAAACAGTCTGTCTGTGGATGACGTTATTTATATATATGAATTATGGCTATGTTATATTACATCGAGCACCATTTTATTAACACCAGCACTCAATGTGCGTTATTTTTTTTATATATATATATATATATATATATATATATATATATATATATATATATATATATATATATATATATATATATTATCTAAATTTCTAAAGCTATACGACCCTCTTTTATCTAAATTGATAAAGCTGTACCACCCTCTTCTTTCTCCAAAAACCCTACGTACATCTTTTATCTCTTTACTTCCCCCTTTTTTCTTTTTCCTTTGTCTCCTTTTCGCATATCATTTCCAATGATTAAATAGCTCAATGTCTGATCCTTACCCACTCCTTCCTCAATATTAAGTATTATAAGAAAAAAAAATATAAAAATAAATTTTAAAATTCTCCTTTCCCTCTCTAAACACGTCCATGTCTCTCATACCATCCCTCACCACCCTCTATGTCAACTTATATAAGCTTAATACTGCCCGTCAAAAGTGTAAATTTTAAATTCATTTTTCGTTCATCTTTTGAAAATGAAGTCTGAAGATCCATAGAAAAGTAAAATTCTCTAGTGAAATAGATTATTACAATGGAACCTTAAAGTGGTCTGTTTTTCTTTAAATTAAATTATTCGCTCTGAATTAACATTGAGCTCTCAGAATTTCATCCTCCTTGGGAATATTCATACGGATTACCAAGATTTTCGTTACTTAACTTATATATATATATATATATATATATATATTTAGTTGGATAGATGTGAGTTTCACGCTTTAGCGAACAAACTCACATCTATCCAACCAAATATGTTAGCTCTATCTCTGATATTGAGCGCTTTCTAATAAGTACCCATATAATATATAAATAATTATACATATATATATTTATTTATATTTATATACACACACTTTTCACACACACACACACACACACACACACACACACACACACACACATACATATATATATATATATATATATATATATATATATATATATATAACTCACATTGAGTGCTGGTGTTAATAAAATGGTGCTCGATATAATATAACCGAGCCATAAATTACATATTATTAATAAATAAATATTTTTCTTCCACCGTTATGGCGAATCTGAGTTTTATGCACAACGCAATCATCAGGTTTGCTGTACGTGAGGAATAAAATGAATATTTATCATTAATATATATGAGCCCTGTTTATATGCGTGGACCTTATATTTTATCTGTGATGAGTGAGAGATTGAACAACTTTTTCGCTCAGGCCGTTGTTTATACAACGTGCGTCAGAAATAGCTCCTGCATTTTAAATATTGACACATATACCGAGATAACTGTTATTGAAAAAATGATTTCCCTGTTGTTTAAGTAAATGGTAACCGTTTTTATTCGTTTTGCCTTAAAAATGCCATCCTCTAAATGGTGGCCTCTTTTTTGCCTTATTGTAGACGATTTCTGAATTTTTCTATCACCCCGATATTCGAGCATTTCCAGCTCTTCCAGGTGGCTTTTAAGCGCTGAATGTTCGACCCTAAAATTTACAACCCATAGCAGTATCGATTTTCTATCCGGAACAGCACCATTCCGACACAGCATTAAATGTGCACAAAAACCTCTTTCTGGTGCACTTATAGATTCACCTGTCTTACGTGTTTTAACATTTCAACTTCAAACGCACGGTGTGCACCGGTTCAAGTATTGATAGTAATTGATGGTATTTGAAAAAAAATGGTAAGAAAGTAATTAGATGACGACACTGATGCCACTTTCCTAAGGTCCCTCGCACCACAATAATGACAGTTTAAAATGTGGGAGCTATTTCTGCCGCACCCTGTATATACGTCTATCCAACACTTCCGTTAACACGCTTGCAAACCGGATGCCTTTCTATTCTGGCATCATTGCAAAATAGGACTTCTAAAAGTCGATGTTCATTTTGTAGAAAGAATAGGAAGATTTTCCACGTCCTGAAAGATCAATGCACACAAAAGAAAGTAAAGAATTTACCACTTATTTACACTATTTACAATCGGACTATTCTCCTTATCTTTGTTGTTGTTATCACAATGCTTCGGCCGTTGTACCATCTGGCCTTCATCAGGATTGATTGACCAGTTTTCTACGGATTCTCAATCCTCTACAGGTTATTTAAAGCTAGAAAGTGGTGGCCTCTGTTCGCGATAGACTATTACAGACGATTTCTAATGTTTTCGATCACCCGGAAGTTCGAACGCTTCGAGGTCTTCCAGTTGGCTTTCTTTCAGGCGATAAATCCGTGGCCTCGAAATTTTCAACCCATAGCAATATCGATTTTCTACCCGGAACAACATCATACCGACGCAATATGAAACGAGCACGAACAGCTCTCTGTGTTACAATTACAGATTCACCTGTCTTAAAAACAAAACAAAAAAAACGTTTCAACAGCAAACGCATCGTATGCAAAGTCCAAGCCATAATCTTAACTGACATTATCTAAAAAGAAATGGTAAAACATGAACTAGAGGAAGACACCATTGAGAAGTAAGTTCCACTCGAACTGCTTCTTCCCGCGAACCACTGCCCTGTGGAACCGACTCCCAAGGGGATGTTTCTCCGATCACAACAATCTTAAACTGTTCAAGTCTTCAGTTAACCGTTATCTTCCCCTTTTATCCGTATAAACTTCCACTTAACTTCGAATGCCCCCACCCCCGGCGTTGTATAGGGTGAACCTTACTGTAAAAAAAAAAAAAATAAATTCTGAAATTTCAAGATCACTACTGATATGGTATCCAAATCTTTCTTCATAATAATCATTGCTGAATTTAAAAATTACATCAATTGTCGCGTTTTCTACATATATTGATAGCGGAAAATGTGTTTAATTTAATTTCTTAGATAGTTTTCTCACAATAAATTAAAACATTTATTAACATTAATTATTTGTTTAGGTTTCTGGATGTATTGCCTATGTACAAGATTGCAGATATATGGGCGTGATATATTAAGAAGCATAACTAGGGGAAGACACCATTGTCACTTGCCTAAGTTTATTATCACCACACAGGTGACAGTTTAAAATGTGGGAGGTAATTCTGCCGCACCCTGTATAAATACTATCCCTTTCTGTACAGTTTGAATATCATTAAAAAGTGCAACAAATAATGTGTTTATTTTAATCTCACTTCTTCTTCAGGGCGTAGGCGATCATGGCTCTCCACAATTTCCTGTTCTTCATAGCTCTTAAGTTTTTTATTCAATAATGAAATCCTTTATATGGTGGCCTCTATTCGCCATACACTGTTGCAGACAATTTCTAAAGTTTTCCATCACCCGGAAGATTGAACGCTTCGAGGACTTCCAGTTGGCTTTCTTTCAGGCGATAAATCGGTGGCCTTGAAATTTTCAACCCATAGCAATATCGATTTTCTATTCGGAACAGCATCATACCGATGCAACATGAAACGAGCACGAACAGCTCTCCATGTTACAATTACAGATTCACCTGTCTTAAAAAAAAAAGTTTCCACAGCAAAGGCAAGGTGTACATCAGTCCAAGCCATGATTGTAAATGATGGTATCTGAAAAAAAAAATTGTAACCCATTAACTAGATGAATAGATGGTCGCCACACGCCTAAGTTCTCTAGCACCACATAATTGACAATTTAAAATGCGGGAGGTATTTCTGCCGCACCCTGTATATACGTCCATCCAACACTCTTGTTACCAATCTTGCACACTCGATGACTTTCTATTCTGGCATCATTGTAAAATGAGACTTCTAGAAAGAATAGGATTTTTTTTCCAAGTCCTGAAAAGACACGGTACATAAAAGAAGGCAAAAAAGTTACCACTTATTTTCACTATTTACAATCTGATTATTGTCCTTATCTTTGTTGTCGTTATTATAATGTTTTGGCCGTTGTGTCATCTGGACTTTATCAGGATTGATCGGTTTTCAACGGCTTATCAATCATCTGCGGATTATTTAAAGCTAGAAAATTTGTTTTAGATTGTAAGAATTTTTCTTTTTTTCTTGTTTGGAGATAATTGTTTTAGTGATAAACGTCATACTAATTAACCCATAGCTGTGGGAAAATAACGAACGGAAATGGAATTGGAATTAGGTTCACTGATTAACATTTTCGAGCCATTATCCATTACACCATATCTAGGCTTACAACTCTTGATATTCCCAAGCGGTCACCAATCTAGGTAATGACCAGACTCGACGTTGTGTAATCGTACGGCGACCGGTGTTTTAATGTAATTTAGCCGTAAGCCCGGCTTTCATCATGTGCATATTAATTCATATAGCCTAGTATCTTCAAGTGTTGTTTCGCGAATTTGGTGACAGTAATTGTGAGTTCAATCTCTGTCTCCAGAATCAGTGGAAAAAAAAAGGACGGGAGATAACAATGAGGCATTGGCAATGGAAGCAGAACAGTCTAACGCAGAAGATTAAATAAAAAAGGTTCAGGTTGAAATTCCCTGTAGGTTACGCCAAACGATATAACCCTGATGAAGACCGGGTGTAGACCGGTCGAAACATCGTGAAAACAACCAAAAGATTGTAATAGTCCTAGTGTAAAAAGTGTAAATAATTATAATTCCTCATTCCATAAATTCAGATAGTTACCACCAGTATTTTATTGATAACTGTTATAGAATAGTTGTCGCAGAATGTCTGAGGCTTTACACTTCAGACATTGTTGGACAATTATCGCAGCTACCAAAGAGAAAATAGAATAAGCGATGCCAGTTCAAATTTCACACGAATACCATTGAGAAAGGTACGGATTCCATTTCTACTAACAAATCTTCAAATAAAGGGTAAAACAATATGGCGGTCCTGTTATAGCAACCTGTCAAGGTGAAGGAGAGTTCTGAATTCAAACTCTCTGCCAAAGTCATGGGTCAATGTCAGGAAGATAGTCCCAAATCTTAAACGTGCAATGAATTGTGAGAACTGTATAGCATGCATTAAAGATTTGTCTGTCGATTCAAATGCAAATCATTATCCACGAGCCGTTCTGACGTTCATTTCATTGCTGGATCCTCTGGGAGGACGCCGAGAGACTTGATATGAACCTTTGCAACTCTTTACTTAAATAGAATCTAATCACGTACATTTTGGAATCATCAATTTGAATTAAGATCTAGCGAGCGACATATGAGGCCATACATGATATTAATAACTTCAGCTCTTTTGTTTGGAGACGTCTTTTGTCTTGGGCTGGTAAATTTAACTCCTTTTAGCAAAATTGTTTGCAATTTCTGATGTTTTCTTAACTTCTTCTAACAGTTTGATTCAAAGATGTGTTATCGATCACCGAAACTCTGATCTGGAAGATCTCGTATACCCACTCCCATTTTTTTAGGTAGACTGCACAGTAGAAATGCACAATAGATTGTTTTACGGGGATTCGATAATTTTATATATTTTTTGATCTGATAGTATGTATCTATCGACCTTTCCCAGGCAATCTGTCTATGAGTTGGGATACAATACAGAACAAATATGGATCGGAATGATAAAATAAAGAACAAATAGAAAACATCTGGAAAGCTCCAATACGAACATTTCAGAGTGTTTGGGTGTCAATCTGAGGACAATGCATAGGACCCGGAAAGAGTTAGATGAGTCTAATGGTGATTTCAAAGGTATAGTAGCTCTGAAAACTCTGATAGTTCGGATAAGAAAAGAACTCCCGAATTTTGTTGGTGAGGGACACAGACTCAACACGGAGACCTACATCAAATGCCTTCAGAAGGTAGTACAACCCTGGATCAAGAGGGTGGCTGCTGGAAGATTCCAGATTTGATTTCGGCGCAAATGCCAAACCTACAGCATGCCGTTTCTAAATTTCTGACGGAGTAAATTGCGCCATGGTGCTCCTTTTCTCACAGACGGTGCCCAACTGACCCTACTATATTATGCAGTTGACAAAATCAAAATCAAACAATACGCATGTGCGTAATTAAAAATATAAAATGTTGACAATTTACCCATCGCAGTTCGTAAAAGTTTATACTAACCCGAATCAAATAAATGCTTACAGACTCACTCACAAATGACCAATATTTACCTATCTACGTTAAACGTAAATGTTTATAAACTAAAATACGAACGATCACGATGTATCTATTTCCGATCCAAGCAAATGTATATACAGTGAGTAGCCCGTGTCCGTGGGGGTTAGGGACAAGAACCGTAGTGCTTATAAGTACCTCTTTTGATTGTTAAAACCCCATATGCCTTAAACTTTCATCCTTAACACTTTAGAAACATTTCAGACCCCTTTTAAAACATTTTTGAAAAATAGTATTGGTGACCATACACTTAGCGTAAATTTCTTTCATACGTACAATAACCATTTTTAATTACGCATAGATCAATACAACCATTGAAAATACTGTATAAAATATGTGCAACAAGACATAAAATAAAAAGTTTAAAATATTCTCTAAAAACAGAACGGTGAGGATGCCCCCTGACTTGGCATAAGCCACCTATAAGACCCCGGCCGCAAACCCTAACAAAGAACAAGCACTACGCATGTTTTTGCGTTTGCTTTTTTTACAATGATGTACAATTCTGCCAATTTTGCCATAGAAATCGACTGTTATATGTTTTAAGTCATTTAAATAACAGGAAAATAATATAGGAATATTTTGAATATGTTCTATCGAAAAAATACGCGAATCGAGGGAGTTCTCAGCGAATAATTTGTACATACGTTCTTCAGAAAAACACACGAATATTCGGGGTGTCCGCGAATAACGTGTACATATGTTCTAAAGAAAAATCCGCGAATGTGTGAAGCCGCGAATACTGAAACGCGGATAGGCGAGGGACCACTTTAGTGTGAACCATAAACGGCTAATATTTACCTATATCGAGCAATGTGTTGTTTGTTTGTTTTTAAACATTTTATACCAATCAAAGCGGTAATGCCACTGTGTTGCAGAGGTTTACATGTAGTGAAAGAGAATGAGAAGACTCTAGAAGGAAAGGTCAATAAAGGAACTGACTTCAGGAAGATAAATGATGTCGATTGACGTTGAATTTCAATATTTGAGGATTGTAGTTGATAAGGAGGTGAGCAATCAGAAATGAGTTCCACAGGCGAGAAGTACGAGCAAAGAAACTTTTAAAATAGAACATACGGTTGCATCTAACAGGTTCAACAATAAAACCATGGGACCTAATTGCCAATCTAGTAGCACGCTTCAATTCATATAGTCGAGTTTCTAGGGAAAAATCTTGTTACCTTGGAAATATTTGTAGAAAAGACAGAGGCAAGCCACGTCATGTTATTGAGAAAGTTTCTAATAATTTCAAATAGAATTATATGAGTGTCATATAGGGAAAAACGAGTTACTACCGACACGAGGTTCGAGCGTGACACTGGATTTATGAATATATGTTTTCTGCCAGGTGTGTAAATAGCGGTGTCAGGCTACTGACTGCGGTGATTATTCAGTGACTATTGAGTGGAACTATCCAGTCGAATTAGTGTGAATTATTGTGCGTCGATGATTTCGGTTTTGATTCAGGATTTAGCGGCAGTTAAGCCGAGCCGCCTTAGTAGCAAAGTATTCACTGAAATGATTAATTATCTTTGGTTGACTTTTACCTCTTTATTCCTTATTTCAGGTTGTAATTGAATATTGTTTTATCTTAACACTGAAGTCTTGAGTTATACCTAATTATTACCGGTCACCTTACGTCGCAAAACAATTCATAGCGAAAAATAAGGGTAACAAAAATATATATTACCGTAAATTGGTAAGACCGAAATATAACAATGATTAAAAGCAGTTCAACCACATCATCAGTCCTCTTTCATAGGAGCTAAAATCCGGATCAAGAAATGCATACAGCGACTAAAAATATACAGCCGCAGACAAATATTATATGCAAACAAAAATACAACACTAACGGCAAGACTTCAGATTGTGAGACTGGTTAACTTTTAGTTCTTGTTAATTATTTATATGCAGTCTTTTCTCGATAGGGGTGTCAGGCTACTGACTGCAGTGATTAATGAGTGACTGTTGAGTGGAACTATCCAGTCGAATTAGTGTGAATTATTTTGCGTCGATGATTTGGGTTTCCATTTAGGATTTACTGGACGAGCCGCTCTACTAAGAAGATATTCACTTACGCGCAGATAGCCTTGGTAAAATCGGTATCTCCCTTTTCTCACCTTCCTATGGGTTAATTATTAGGACTTGTATAACTAAATCATAATTAACACTAGTCCTGGGTAAAGTGAATCCAGCAGGAAGACCTCTGATCGAGAGACTGATTGACTTTTATTTCTTTGTTATTGTTAAATATTTATTTGCAGTTGTAATTAAATACTGTTTTATCTTAACATTGAAGCCTTGAGTTATCCTTGATTATTAACGGCCACCTTACGTCACAAAAAAAAGAGTAATGTTATATTACGGCTTGAGATGTTTATGTCGTAATGGAGTCTTTCTTATATTCATTGTTCTCATTTTCTTTTTAAATTTTCTTCACCACTCTCATTATATTTATTAGTCTATCTCTCTCATTTTCTATCTTTCTTGTTTTTTTCTCTTTCACAATTGCTTCTTTTTCATGTTCTCTCTCCTATTTCTTTTTTCATCATTTATAGCTTTTTATCCATTACATTCACTTAGGTGCTAATTGCCTTGGGAAAGGTATAAATCCTCTTCTTCGCCCCCCCCCAAACTACGGGTAAATAGCCGGTTCTATAGCCTTGGGTGGAAACTGGTCTACCGCAGAAAGCAATGGCAACCTACTGCGCGAAAAATATCTGCCTCGTCAGTCATGTATCGAAAGATACATGATCGCCTAAGCGTATATCACGCATAACACATAACTGACAGACACCCCTCTCTCATTTTCTGTTTTTACTCTCTATGTCCCTCTCTCTTTCTGTTTGCCTCTCAGGTCCCTCTCCATGTCACACTGTCTTTTTATCATTCTACACCCCCTCCCGGAGAACCGAGTTCGAATTCCAGTCGTGTCCATTACATTAATTTACGTGCTAATTCCGTTGGAAAATGTTTGAATCCTCTTCTTCTTCACCTATGGGTAAATAGCAGGACAAACCGGTTTCTATAGATGTGAATGGAAACTGGTCTACCGTAGAAAGAAATGGCAACCTACTGCGGGAAATAAATTTGCCTCGTCAGTCATGTATTGTGCTGAGGGGTCCTCCCCTTTTTTACACAAATGGATTCACCCAGTATATACATATACTACAGCTACGTGAAGACTCGAGAGACGAGAGCAAGACCGAAGGGTCGAGTCGAGTCCAGAGTGACAGAGTAAAAGGTTTTCGGTAACCGGAAGAGTGGGGGTGAGGTAACAGCGTTGTAGGAGTCACAGTGAGCCAGCACGTAGACTCAGTAAGAAGTCATACAGCGATACTTCAATGCCAAAGACTGTATATGTATTTTGCTACTAACCCGTATTCCTGGAACTACTAACCTGCTTTACCAGTTTGAATTATTACGTTAATACATTATTTTCATATATTCATTCTTGGCGGTTGTGATTTATTGGTACCGGATTTCAACCCGGAATCCACAACATATCGAAAGATACACGATCGCCTAAGCGTGTATCACGCATGACACATAACTGACTGATAGCTTTTTATGCATTCCCTTAAAATCATTTCAAAACCCATTTTTCATTCTTCAGAATAATTCCTAAAATCCCCAAATAATATTCAGTATGACTCTTAAGAAAAAAAACCCCAATAAAACGCTGTTTCAAAGAAAAGTAAATAGAGAAAACATTTCTGATGGCCACTGACAGCTTTCGTGTCTGTTCAATATATACAAGCCAACGATTCTGTGTCTCTCAAATTAGATGTTTACTGGGCCCCACGGCAGGGATTTTATATAGCACAAGTCCAATTTAAATTTTAAATGACGTGCATATGGGCCAAAGTAAAAAAAAAATTGCCCGATCCCAGCAACCATTGTCGCACTGGAATCGATATTCCACCAACTCTACCTATTTGCTGCAATCAGAGATGTGCTGCCTTAGTGTTAGTTTGGTTTGATTTGGTTTGGGTTGTTTTACGGCATATCAACCTCATCGGGTTATTTAATGCCGGCAAGATTTTTATTACTGGTAATATTTTTCATCTATCTATCTATCTATCTATCTATCTATCTATCTATCTCAGTATATATTGGTTTGGTTTATTTTGCTTTACGGCATATCGACCTCAATGGGTTATTTAATGCCGGCAAGATTTTTATTGCTGGTAATATTTTATCTATCTATCTATCTATCTATCTATCTATCTATCTATCTATCTATCTCAGTATATATTGGTTTGGTTTATTTTGCTTCACGGCATATCAACCTCAATGGGTTATTTAATGCCGGCAAGATTTTTATTGCTGGTAATATTTTTCATCTATCTATCTATCTATCTATCTATCTATCTATCTATCTATCTATCTCAGTATATATTGGTTGGGTTTATTTTGTTTTATGGCATACCAAACTCAATGGGTTATTTAATGCCAAGATTTTTAATGCTGGTAATATTTTTTTAAATGTACTCCGGGTAATAGTTTTTCCCTACGAAATTATTTCTGGTAATATTTTTTTCAAAAAATCTATCACTGGAAATACTTTTTTAAAAAATATATGGCTTGTAATTTTTTTTAAAATGTATCCCGGGTAATATTTTTTTCAAAAATATATTGCTGGTAATCTTTTTTTTTTTTTTTCAAAAATGTATGGCTGGTAAAAATTTTTTCTTCAAAAATTTATTGTTGGTAATTATTTCTTTTACAAAGTATTTCTGATATTAAAACCTATTTTTGCACTTTCCTAGTGTTTTGACCCCAGTTTGGGGGTTAACTATTTACCCAAATTTGGGACCCTAACATGTGCTACACCTCCAGATCAGGATGGACCGGGGAACACCAGCAATTAAGAGGCGACTCCATGCTCCTCAAAACCTCCTGATCAGAGTTTAACATAATATCCAGGACAGTGGATGTTAGGAATATCTCTTTTCTTCCCCTACCCATTTATAAGTTAAATAACAGGGCAGACTGTGTTCTATAGCCTTGGTGTTCACCGCTCTAGAAATAGTGAATCAATGTAATCCCAATCTCTAAGCAAGCATGAATCATCGGTGGGGATGTGCCGGTCCATAAAAATGCAAAATGACTAAAAATTCTTCAGTGTGTTAGTTGCGCGTTCTCCTTCGGGGGGAAAAATTGTTTATGTAATTTATGATCCCCGAGGAGGATAGCCTTTAATATTTAAATGACGAAGAGAAAATTTAGGAAATATTTTTATACTCCAATGATATCAAAATTATTTTACTTATAAAGTGAAGAGGAAAGCTAAGTTCACAAAAATAAATAAATCGGAAAAAAAACAATCAATTAACTTTCCTCGATATCATGTTAATATATATTGATTAATGATCAATCTATCTGTTTGTTTAACAGCGTCTCTCTTTGGCGGGTGTTGTTAATTGTAATGACATAATCTATAGTCATATGTTCTGGCGTATAGATATATAACAAGATATATCTAGAAATTCAGATACAAATAAAATATATATGTAAAAAAACAGTATGAAGAAAGGTAAAAGATTTCCCTTTGTCTTTATTCATAACAACATATATATATATATATATATATATATATATATATATATATATATATATATATAAGTTACGAAGAACTTGCTAAACCGGATGGGTAATTCCAAGGAGGGTGAAATCCTGAGAGCTCAATGTGAATATTTAATGAAAAAACAGACCACTTTAAGGTACACCTTAAAGTGGTTTGCTTTTTTAATTAAATATATATATATATATATATATATATATATATATATATATATATATATATAACACAAATACACTGAGACAAATAGGTAGATATACAGATATATAGCTCTTAAAAGATTAACATGTACATATATTAACAGACGAAGATATTAAAATACTAAGGACAGATATTAAGAGACTAAAATATACATAGATAGTACGTCCGATACATAGATAGATATTAAGAGAGTAAGATAGATATTAAAGACTAAAATAGATATTACCAGATTAAATAGATACACATTGGTATACTTAGATAGATATTAAAAGGTGGACCTGGGAACACCAGAAATTAAGAAGTGGTTCTACGTTCCTCAAAACTTCCTGATGTTGGACAGTGTTTATTGTCATACCCAGGACGTCTCAGTGTTTGAATCTCTGGGAACAGAAATTTCTCGTTGATAGATTATGTTCCGTTCAGAAACATAATTGAAAGATAAAGTAGCAAA
>CAHIKZ030000372.1:900000-922500 GCA_903632075.3 Acanthosepion pharaonis | reverse complement strand
GTATATATAGATATATATATAGAGTGTGTATATATAAATATATTTGCATGTGTGTATATATACATGTTTATACATATATATATATATATATATATATATATATATATATATATATATATATAATAATATAGAATATATATATATATATATAATAATGACTGCCTCTTTGTATAACTGAAACTTCATTTGTCATAAATACGATAAATATATATATATATATATATATATATATATATATATATATATATATATATATATATATATGGATTTTAATGACAAATTAAATTTTTCAGTTATAAAAGAGGCGGTCAATTTCTATGGACACACATGTGTCTCTCGAGGCTTGCACATATTTTGCAGACTTTTGACTGATGGAACTTGAAAATCACTTGCAATATGTTTTCGCGAGTAAACAGCAAGACCTTCATTAATTCCTACAACAAAGAAACAATGGCAGGTAGATGATTGGGATGAGCAGGATGCTGCCATATTGCTTTAGTATTTACACCAGGATCTCCAAATCAGCCTCACACAAATCTTTTCTTATTGATGAGACATATGAGAGGTGTCAACTGCTTCTCTCTGACACTTCGTTTACCCAGAAGAAATTGGTTCTTTCATTTGCCTCAGATTGTGTTTAAATTTGTTATTTAGTGCTGAAATTTACTTTTTTTTGGGGGGGGGACTTTTGTAATTTTTTTTTTTTACTATTACAATCTATTTCTGGTATTTTTACAATTTGCCCATAGCTAAGATCCTAACAGGTGCTACCACCTCGAGTCAGATTGGATCTTGGAACAACAGAAATTAAGAAGTGATTCCATGTTCCTCTAATTCTCTATATCAGAAGCCTTGCTGCCGGATGTAGTTCATCGTCTTACCAAAGAAAGATTTAAGCTTGTCTTTGAAAATCAAGAGTGGCCTTACAACTAACCTTCTTGATATGAGTTGGCCAATGAGGAATTGTTTTCGAAGTCTGCAATCACTTATGCGAGAAGAATGTTCTGACGGCGTGAGTTTCTATATTTACCTTTTCTGTTTGCTACCTTTATTCTTCAAGACATTAAATTATGACTTTGCTTGGTTATTTAATACATTAGAATATATTAAATAAAACTTTATTCTCCAGAGACAATGGCATAAAATTATTATTCATATAGTAAACAGAATAGTAGTATTAGCCATTTATTTATAAGAAACTATTCGGCATTGATTGACCAAGCAGCTAGTGCTAATTTGGGTTGAAATTTTTCTTAAAACAATTTTTCAGGAAACTATATCTCTCAGTTCATTTATGTCTTATCTCTCATTCCTGTATTGATAGAGGTTCTTCGTAACCTTTTATTTGGCTTATTATGGATTGTGAACATCTTGATTATGTCATTATTTTTTCTTCTGTGTATTTCAGTTGTTGCTGCTATTAAAAAGTCATATCATGAATTAATTTCAGTAATTTGGTAGTTCTTTATGATTTTGTAGCAGCAATGTATGACGTTCGAAGATGTTTGGTTCTCTCTAAGACCTACAGGCTTCAATTCCGTGGTATTTGAAGGGTTTAGTTTTTACTAATTCACATCCTGAATGTTTATAATCATTTCAAGGTAAGTGGTACTGATATGGCGTTTCAGCTTCAGTCAATACCCACCATCGTAGCAATTGTTTAGCAGTTTTAGGCAGATCCACCTCTCGGACAACCTGTTCTGTGTTCAGTTCTCTTATCTCCTAAACTAAATTTGTTATAACAGATCCATATTCCGCGGTATTTGCAGGGTTTAGTTTTTACTAATTCACATCCTGAATGTTTATAAACATTCCAGGGTAAGTGGTACTGATATGGAGTTTCGGCTTCAGTCAATTTCCCACCATCATAAAGCTGCCTCCCTGTGCCTTTTCTATTTTTCAGGAAACTATATCTCTCAGTTCATTTATGTCTTATCTCTCGTTCCTGTATTGATAGAGGTTCTTCGTAACCTTTTTTTTTTGTTTATTACGAATTGTCAAAATCTTGATTATGTCATTATTTTTTCTTTGGATTAAAGGTGCTATGTATTTCAGTTGTTGCTGCTACTGAAAGTCATCTTATAAATTAATTTCAGTTATTTGGTACAGTTCTTTGTGATTTTGTAGCAGCAATGTATGACGTTCAAAGATGTTTGGTTCTCTCTAAGACCTACAGGCTCCATTTGCCTGAAGATATTTTAAACCATTGTTCTTAGAAATTGGTGGCATACAGCTGACATATTTCTCAACGAGTTTCACGCGACATATAACATCCATATGAAAGTCTCAGAGGTGACAATTTAAGAACATGCCTGAAGTAATAGGCTAATGTTTTAGTTTTGTAGCACCTTTTTAGCAGTTTTAGGCAGATCCACCTCTCAGGTAAACTATTCTCTGTTTAGTTCTCTTATCTCCTGAACTAAATTTGTTATAACAGATCCATATTCCGCGGTATTTGCAGTGTTTAGTTTTTACTAATTCAAATCCTGAATGTTTATAAACATTCCAGGGTAAGTGGTACTGATATGGAGTTTCGGCTTCAATCAATTTCCCACAATCATAAATTTACATCCCTGTGCCTTTTCTATAAAGACTTTTATGGTAATTATTCAGATGGGCTTTTCAATATGATTTCTAGGCTCTTCAAATTTAAGTGTAGTACCGGCGAGATCTCAGCAATTTAAAGTTGACCTGCCTAGATGTATCTGTAAATTCTTTGCTAACCATTTTTTTTTGCACTTCTAGCTTAGGGAACTCCTTTCCAGCTATCTGCCTATTTTGGTCTTCAAAAATTTAATTGCAATGTCAATCGCTCTCAGCTGTCTCCTGATTTTTCTTTGCTCTATCTTAGCTCCTTAGAAATGTTCTTGTTTTTGACTCTTCCACACCAGGTAAACACTTGACGTTTGGTGGCTTCATTGTCTTACTTGGGATGAATTGGATTAAAAAAACAAAAAAAAAAAAACAACTGTCTCTGCTATCATTTTTAATATAGATCTCCACTGGGCTTGCATATTCGATGGAACCCCTGCAACTGTCCAAAATACTTGAGCTCGCGAAAGCTCTGCAATAAATGCCTCACTGTTTTTTGCCTTTCAGCTTATCGGAAATCCTACTCTGTAGTTCCTGTCTTTTAGAATTCTGAAATAACTTCTGACTCTTCGAATTATCACCTTGTTTGATGTGGGAGGATCTGCCATCTTTACTTCCATTTTGATTTCAGATCAGTATTTCTATTTTAGAAAGGTTTATCTTGAGTCCTTTTCTTTGGAACAATTCGTTGAGGATTCTTATTTTTTTCTTTACGTTCGTTTTTATCCTAGCTAAGAAAATTTATATCATTGGCATTTTGTCTATACTTCTGAGATGAGGTATTATGTACATTATTTACATTATTCGGACTATTGTTCTCATCTTTGTCGCTATATTATTACAACGTTTCGGCCTTTCAGTATCTGTCTATATTTCTGAGATGAGGTATTATGTACATTATTTGCATTATTCGGACTATTGTCCTCATCTTTGTCGCCATATTTATCACAAACTTTCGACCGTTGTACGCTCCGACCTTCTTCAGGTGGTTGGAATTTCGAACTGAACAATTTATTTTGCTCACTGGGGTAGACTGTTCCAGTTCCACGTGCCAAAGAGTGTGAGTTCAATACCCAGTTAAGGCAGTGGAGAACTTTCAGAGGGAAATTAGCAGGAGATAACTAATAACTAACATCCATCAAACATGGCACGTGGAACAAGAACAGTCTACCCCAGTGAGCGAAATAAAGAGTTCAGTTCGAAATTCCGACCATCTGAAGAAGGCCGGAGCGTAAAACGACCGAAACGTTGTGATAAATATGGCGACAAAGATGAAGACAATAGTCCGAATAATGTAAATAATGTATATTGGCATTTTGTTCCTCAGCCAAACAGAAACGGCAGGAGATCATATAACAGTAACTTAGGCTTAATTAGCTATTGAATATGTGTGTGTACGCGTAAAAAAGTTTGACAATAACTTTTAGCCATTACACAATTTGATATGGTTTTAATGTTGTTACAAAGATTGTCTTTCAAACTGATTGAATGGAAATATATTGACATTTAATAATCCTTGCCTAGTCTGGTACAAGTTCATGGATTATTTATATTACCCGAAATAGAGGTCACTGATTGAAGAATTGATATCAGGTAAGACGGTGCTTAATCTTGATGATGAAGCGGGAATCAATGCTTTCAGGTTGATTAGAACCCAAGCTCCCAAGATGGGGACATCAGTCGAATCTCCCATTATCTATTTATCTTTTCCAAACAATCTATCTACCTTAGCCTGTTAAAATCAATCTATCTATCTATCTATCTATCTATCTATCTATCTATGTTCAATGCCTAACGATCTATGTCTTTCTCTTCATATCTATCCATTTATTTATTCATACTCTTCATATCTATCTATCTATCTATCTATCTATCTATCTATCTTAGTCGGTTAATATCTATCTATCTTAGTTAATAACTATCTATTTTAGTCTGTTAATATCTATCTACCTGGGTGTGTTTATACCTATCCTAGTCTCTTAATATCTATGTATCTAAGTATATGTGTACCTATTTAGTCTGTTAACATCTATTTTAGTGTTTAATATCTATCGTAGTCTCTTAATATCTATGTATCTAACATAGTTAATATCTACATATCTATATATCTTAGCCTTTTAATGTCTATCTATGTATATCGCTTAATATCTATCCTTAGTATTTTAATATCTTATTCTCTTAATATACGTCAATCTTAATCTCTTAAGAGCTATCTATCTGTATATCTACCTATCTGTCTCAGTGTGTTTGTGTGTGTGTGCATATGTATATTTTCGGTAAAGCGAATTGAGTTCTCTCAGTCACTGTGTATTTATCTAAGAATAAATATGCTTAAATACATATTCGTTCCTGCCATGCGCCAACAGCTTTGAGGCAGATTCTCCGACTGACGTCAATTCAAACGGGTTTCAATCCTAACTAGAGGCAAGCAGACGTCTAGCTCCACTGATGAGCTGCAAAGCAGCCTGTCTGTGGATGATAATGTATGTTGCTATGAATAAAGACAAAGTGTAATCTTTTTACCTTTCTTCATACTGTTTTTACATACATATTTTATTTGTATCTGAATTTCTAGACCTATCTTGTTATATATCTGTTGTGGTAGGATCCACCTAATTTGCATAGTGGAGTACCGACCATATAAATATGGTTGGTACCGGGAAGACGAGGGGAGGAATCAAGAGATTCAATCCAGAGACTGCGACTAAGTCAACATATTCTCCAGGGACGGTCTTCCCAGGAATATACAAAAGACTATATGTAAATATTGTGTACACTTTCTTGTTTCAATACATTTTGTTCTAAGTACATTTTGTGTTGTATTATTATTCCATGCATTAGTCAAGTTTCAACAATATCTATACGCCAGAACATATGAATATAGATTATGTCATTATAATTAACAACACCCGCCAAAGAGAGACGCTGTTAAACAAACAGATAGATTGATCATGAATCAATATATATTAACATGATATCGAGGAAAGTTAATTGATTGTTTTTTTCCGATTTATTTATTTGTGTGAACTTAGCTTTCCTCTTCACTTTATAAATAAAATAATTTAGATATAATTAGAGCATAAAAATATTTCCTAAATTTTCTCTTCGTCATTTAAATATTAAAGGCTATCCTCCTAGGGGATCATAAATTACATAAACAATTTTCCCCCTGCAGTAGAACACCAAACTAACACACTGAAGAATTTTTAGTCATTTTGCATTTTTATGGACCGGCACATCCCCACCGATGATTCATGCTTGCTTAGAGATTGGGATTACATTGATTCACTATTTCTAGAGCGGTGAACACCAAGGCTATAGAACACAGTCTGCCCTGTTATTTAACTTATAAATGGGTAGGGGAAGAAAAGAGATATTCATATACTTAGCTGTCCTCTACTTACGTGGCACATGTCAGAGGGTATTCCCCAGACGAGGCTCTGCCCAAAGGACAGAGTCTCTTCTCGGGAAACTGACTCCGTTTTTACGTGGTCTATAGGGAATTTTTGCCCTAGCCTACGGGCTCGGACACCTCACTTTAAAACTCGGCCTTGTGTCACATCTTGCTGCGTGGGGTAGCGGGTAAATAATTATACCTTTCCCTGTCCTGGCTATGACGATAAACCACATCTGCGTCCTGAGTAAAACTATAAACAATGTCCAACAAGGCCTCTGATCACGAGGTTTTGAGGAGCATGGAATCGCCTCTTAATTGCTGGTGTTCCCAGGTCCACCCTGACCTGGAGTGGTAGCACATGTTAGGGTCCCAACTATGGGTAAATAGTTAACCCTAAACTGAGGTCAAAACACAAGGAAAGTGTGAAAATAGGTTTTAATACCAGAAATACTTTGTAAAAAATATGATTACCAGCAATAAATCTTTGAAGAAAAAATTATTACCAGCAATACCTTTTTGAAAAAAAATATATATATATTATCAGCAATATATTTTTGAAAAAAAAATATTACCAGCTCTACACTTAAAAAAAAAGTTACGAGAAATTATTTAAAAAAAAAAATATTTCCAGTGAAAGATTTTTTGAAAAAAATATTACCAGAAATAGATTTTCTGAAGAAAAAATATTACCAGAAATAGATTTTTTGAGAAAAAATATTACCAGAAATAAAAATCTTGTCGGCATTAAATAACTCATTGAGGTTTGTTTGCGTAAAACAACACAAACCAAACCAATATATACTGAGATAGATAGATAGATAGATAGATAGATAGATAGATAGATAGATAGATAAAATATTACCAGCAATAAAAAATTTTGCCGGCATTAAATAACCCACTGAGGTTGATATGCCGTAAAGCAAAATAAGCCAAACCAATATATACTGAGATAGATAGATAGATAGATAGATAGATAGATAGATAGATAGATAAAAAAATATTACCAGCAATAAAAATCATATCGGCATTAAATAACCCATTAAGATTGATATCCCGAAATTGAAAACAAACCAAACCAAACCAATATATACTGATATAGATAGATAGATAGATAGATAGATAGATAGATAGATAGATAAAAATATTACCACAAATAAAAATCTTTTCGGCATTAAATAACCCATTGAAGTTGGTATGCCGTAAAACAACACAAACAAACCAATATATACTGAGATAGATAGATAGATAGATAGATAGATAGATAGATAAAAAATATTACCAGCAATAAAAATCTTGTGAGCATTAAATAACCCATTGAAGTTGACATGTTGTAAAACAAACCAAACCAAACCTTTTTTATACCACTGAATATTTTACTTATTTTATTAAAAAAAACAACAATTATTACTATACATTTTTGCATAAGATATTACCAGAAATAGATTTTCTAAAGAAAAATTATTACCAGAAATAGATTTTCTGAAGAAAAAATATTACCAAAAATAGATTTGTCGAAGAAAAAATATTCCCAGCAATACATTTTTATAGAAAAAATATTACCAGAAATAGATTATTTGTAGAAAAAATAGTACCAGAAATAAATTGTTGGAAAAACATTACCAGCAATAAAAATTGTTGGCATTAAATAACCCATTCAGGTTGATATGCCGTTTAAGCAAACCAAATCAAACCAAACCATACCTTTCCCAAGGGTATTTCGTCGTAAATAAATGTAATGAACTGGACAGGTATTCGATCTTGGCTCTCTGACTTCTTATTCTAAGCCACAATCCATTACACCTCCCACACACCCTAAGAGATTTTAAGTAGAATCCTATAATTATTAAAGATTTTATGTTCTTCTTGCCATTTGAGTAATAGTTTAGGATCTGATCGTTATCAGTGCTGATTAACATGATAGCAAAAATGAGTCATAGTGAACTACCTTGTTAACTGGTACTACAGAATCACTAACAAAAATAAACGCACCATTAATAGTGTAAAAAGTAATAACAGCTACTAGACATGAGAAACCTATTTTTCTAAAAAATTGTTTTAAGAGAAAGATTTAATAATTTTCAACCAATGTGTTTTGACCGCTCGATTACAAAGAATTTCATCATCAAGAAATATTCTACTTGCCTTCAAGCATATTTTACATGTCCAGCGTCAACTCAAATGCAAGTATCCACTTAAACAATGTTTGAAATAATAAAAATATGTACAATTAAAAAAAAAAAAATTAAAAATCCATTAATTCTTTAGAAGATGCTTTGTTTACGTTTAGTATCGGAAACGTAAACAAAGCCAAGTTACGACGTTCCAGAAAACCTGAACAAAAATTTTATGTGGATCGAACAATAGAATATTTGGAAATTAATAGGGGAACTCTTTTTTTTTAAAATTCCAGTTACCAATCACTGCCTTGAGATCTATAGTTGCATACATAAACTCCAAAACTTCACCATAAAGAGGTTGTGTAAATTTGGCTTCCATAATCGCAAACCAAAGAACTGTATCAAATAACAGAAACCACTTGAGGACTGCAACATCTAAAATGGATAGCATTTGTAACTCAAAGAGAAAATAATGAAACAATCAAGATGTTGACATTCCACACGACTTCAAACAAAAGGTTAGGAAGGAAACTCCTCCATCATCAGCTACTGGACTTGAGAAATCTATTTTCCTGTATGCACATATTTGCTCGGCTAAGTATCTCTCAACGTTTTATTGCGAACAGAGACTGATGCATCCTAAACAATATACACTGAAACGCATTCATCGAAATATCTAAAATGTCAGCTCTATACAACCGCTTTCTAAGATCAATGGCAAAAATGGCGCTGAGTAAGGGAAACATATGGGTTTTGGCAAAGTTCTTCCTTCTTGGAACCTTGTGGACTGGTGCTACAGGATCACCACATTACTTAAGGACTACCAACAGCAGCAACAACTTAAATGGATAGTACATAGAATTCAAAGAGAAAATAATCAAAATTCCACACCACATCAAATAATAAGCTCGCGATGACCATCGCCCTAATACTGGAAAGAGCGATAACATCTACTGGACTTGAGAAACTTATTTTTCTGAAAAAATTGTTTTAAGAGAAAGATTTTATAAATTTCAGCCGATATCAAGATTTACTGCTCGTTCAAAGAATGTCAAATGTTTCCTTATAAGGAAACGGTTGATATTACCATTACTGTTATGATGAAAATAAGAATTGCAATTACAGCATATATGTACCTTTTTTAAATTGTCCCCAAAATTGAATGGCGTCAAAATTATGGAAACGATATGAATGCCCAATATGCAATTCATATTTCGTGATAAGTTTTATAAATAATAAACAAAAATACATGTCGTGCATAAAATCGTTTTCTTTTTGAGGATGCAAATAACTACTCAGTCGTAATTGATCTAGCAAGACAAGCTTGCTAACAATTACACCACGTCAAAATGTCCCAAAATGAATTTCTTAGCGTAGCATAGAATTGGCACAAGGCTGAAAGTATGGTTCGTATCGGGAGAATACTCACTACTCTGTCAAAATTCTTCTAGCAAGGTTTGATGATTTCTAAGCATAGCTTACATGTGTCACACAGCCAGATGTATAGGGCATCCAGAGAGGATCGAACTCACTATTCAGTCATAATTGATATAGCGAGGCACGCTTGCAAATATCGAATTGTTCAAAAAATTAATTTCTGAGCATAGCTTAAATGCTCCACGAGGCCGAAAATATTAAGAACCCAATGAAGCATGTACTCATTACTCAATCGTAATTGATCTTGCGAAACAAGGTTGCTAACCATTACACTGCCTAAAAATGATCACCTTTAACTTACTATGGGCTCACCACTTATACATCTATAATCCCACTTGAAAACATCACGCCACCTTGCCTCGTTTTCGTAATATACAAGAGGAGTTTATGCTAGTGGTCATTCAGGCTATTTTTTTTAAATATATTTTTCTGGCTCATTTAGGCTAGCCTAGTTTTTTTTTTATGGTAAAAGAACTTTTAAAAGATCAATTTTTATATAATCTGTGGGTCATTCAATGAGTTATTTTATGGCACCATATTATTGATACCATTTACCGTTTATTATTACCAGTTAAAGAATATTTGCTTCTCGACATTTCCTAGTTGTTTCAATGCAAAAAAAAAAAAAAAAATCAGTTGCTTACCAAAGACAGATAAACAATATAAACTATTTACATGTAAGTTTATGTTGCAGTTTTGTTGAAGTTTTATTTTGGAATACAAATTGATTAATTTTTTAAAGAACTTGAAGATATTATATAGATTAATGCTATGAGAGAGTTCTTCGGTGTTGGATGTTTCAAAGTGCTTTAAACGGTTTTGTATGAAATCGTAACAATTTTTAGTATGTGAGTATTATTTACATTGTTCGGACTGTCGTCCTCATCTTTATTGCTATATTAACAACGTTTCAGCTGTTTCCCGCTGCGGTCATCTTCAGGTGATTGATATTTTTAACTAAACCATTTATTTCGTCCACCGGGGTAAATTTTTCTTGTTCATGTACCATGTCTCTTCTGAGTGTCATAGTTATCTCCCTTTAACTCAACTCGCCGAGGTTTTGTACACCACTGCAGTAGCCAAACTCACAACTCTTTGGGTCAAGTTACTAGATCCAACTGACAATTCTATCTACTGGGCCGTGTATCCTTGACGAGCGTACAATGACGGAAATGTTGTGAGTATGGCAGTAAAGACGAGGACAACAAACCAAAAAATGAAATGGACAAAGTCCGACAATTATTTTAAGACAATTTTTATGTTTATACATTCTTTTTATAGAAATTTTCATAGAAAACATTCGCCCTCCGACAGGAATCGAACCTGTATTCTATACGGAACAGTCATATAGCCTGACGTGCTTTTACCGATTGAGACACAGAGGATCGTTTTCGGTTAGCAAGGTTGATTTTACTATTTTTAAACTACAGTCTTCCATGATTCTCTCACGTACATTCATATCTGCTCAATGCGTATCCAAATGTAAACAAATGACGTCACACATTATGAAATGGAGAAAGTCCGAAATTATTTTAAGACATTGTTATGTTTATACATTCTTTTTATACATACAAATATTTAAGTAAATGCTCTGTTTATTATAAACAGTATTAAACAACATTTACCAGCCTGATTGTCCAAGAAATTTTCATAGAAAATAGAAAAATGTTGTTTAATACTGTTTATTATAAATAGAGCATTTACTTAAATATTTGTACCTATAAAAAGAATGTATAAACATAAAAATGTCTTAATATATATATATATATATATATATATATATATATATATATATATATAAAAATGGAAGAGGTATAGTTGTTCCAACGATAGAAAAGTATATATATATTAAAAACAAGAGAGAAACTGCAAACGTTTTTGATTGTAATGTGGACTTTACACACACACACACACACACACACACACAATTATTTTAAGATATAGAAAATATTCGTCCTCCTTCTATGAAAATTTCTCGTACACCCAGGCCGGTAAATGTTGTTTAATACTGTTTATTATAAGCAGAGCATTTACTTATATATATATATATAGATAACGAGATATTAGCAAAAGTATATGCGTGCGATAGCGTGCATACTCAGATAAGCAAATAAACATTTATTCAATTTAATATCTGTTGAAAACAAAACAGTTCTAAATACAGTTGAATAGAATTATGGATTATAATACAACTGTACGAAGTGGTTCATTTACATATATATATATATATATATATCAATAAATACACAATAGGTACGTTTGTAGTGCAACATAAACTTTCATTATTTCTCAAGTCGTCAGGCACAATTGGTAAATGAACCACTTCGTACAGTTGTATTATAATCCATAATTCTATTCAACTGTATTTAGAACTGTTTTGTTTTCAACAGATATTAAATTGAATAAATGTTTATTTGCTTATCTGAGTATGCACGCTATCGCACGCATATACTTTTGCTAATATCTCGTTATTTAGTTTATATTCACATTTTTCATAGAAGGGGGGGCGTATATTTTCTATGTCTTAAAATAATTGTCGGACTTTGTCCATTTCATAATGTCTGACGACATTTGTTTACATTTGGATACGCATCGAGCAGATATGAATGTATGAGAGAAGATCATGGAGAATTGTAGTTCAAAAAAGTAAAATCGACTTTACTAACCGAAAACGATCCTCTGTGGCTCAATCGGTAAAAGCTATATGGCGGTTCCGTATAGGATACGGGTTCGATTCCTTTCGGAGGACGCATATTTTCTATGATAATTTCTCGGACATTCAGGCCGGTAAATGTTGTTAATACTGTTTATTATAAGTAGAGCATTTACTTAAATATTTGTATCTATAAAAAGAATCTCTAAACATAAAAAAATGTCTTAAATTCCAAAAAATTTAAATAATTACCATAACTCAGAAATATAGACGAACAATGTAAGTTTGTTCTTATAAAATCTGCATTGGAGTTATTCAAGGTCGTTACTAAAAAAAAAAAAAATCAAACATTGTTGCTTCCTGTTGATCAAATGTTAGGAAGAAGCTTTGCTGCCTGATTTCTCAGCCCAATAGATGTCAATTTCACTTTTGAAAAAAACAAAACAGTTATATGCACTCAAACACGTGTACCCACAACATATAGCACTTATAATAATAATAATAATAATAATATATTCGAATAGTTCCTCATTGCTTTCGTATTCTCTTGATAAGAAGCGTATCACATTCAAACAGCTTCTTCCGAAGCACCACTGCTTTGTGTAGCTGGCTCCCAAGGTAATACTTCGTCGACCACTACAATCTTAAACTTTTCAAGCCTATCAAGTGTGTTTTAACTCTTAATCAGTAATCCTCTACCTCGAGCGGCTCCTGGGCCTCGTAAAAGGTAATCGTTATTGTAAAAAAAAAACGAAGTCTAGCGTTAACCGTTATCTACTCTGCATATCCTTATACACTACTTCTTACCCACAACTCTTATGCTCACACCTCAGTCAGTATCCCTTTAACTTGAGTGGCTCTTGGGACTTGTATTTGGTGAACTATAGCGTAAAAAATAGAAATAGAACCTCAGTAAATATCAAATAAATTAACTTAATTTATCTAGTTCTTAGATTAGTTTAGATATTATCGTTAATTCGCAAATAAATGGTAAATAATTTTAAAATTGGATTTTACCCATGGGAAATTCTCAAATATTTCTTCAGTTTCTTGGCATCACGAGTAAAAACTGTTTTTAATAAAAACCACAAATGCTTATGTCTTTTGCATTTTTTTACTAGACTGGGCAAAATACATAGAAACACGAAATGTCTTCTTTTTCTTCTGTGAATTCAATTACGCGTGTTTCGTAATAGCTGTGACATTTGCGCATGCGTGAAATTACATTTTATACATCAAATGTAGTACCGCTTTTAGAAATCGTAACATCCATTTTTTCATCATGCAATTGCTTAATTAATGTGTAATCAGAGATTCTTTTAAGACAGAACTCTATGGTTAGCGATTGAGACAGTAATACAGAATAAAATTACGCTCTGTCAAATGGGGCCAAGAACACAACGAATCCACACGTTTGTAGAGGAGTACAACTCCATCACCAAAAAAAAAAAAAAAAAAGCATATATCTGTTTATTACACCATTATCTAATTTTTTTACCCACGCAAAACAAACACATGTCTACCTTTTTGACTCTCATAAAAACCAAACTTATGTTGATCTTTTTTATTCTTCTTAGAACGATGTCTACCATTTTTTGCTATCGTGAAAATGTAAACAATGTCGAACTTTTTGAATCTGGTGAACATCTAACTGATGTGCACCGTTTTGATTCTCCTGGAAACCAATGTCTAAAATTAAATTTTTATGAATATGACAGAATTCGGCAGTCAATAACCTGGAAAATATTAATATGCGCCTAAGTAAACCATTATAAATTCTTCTACTCTTTATAAGAATCGGTCAAACACGTGTAAAGAGAATATTTTTTTTTACGAATGACACTTCTCCGAGTTCTGTGCCATTTAGATCAAAGACTTCAAAAAACTTTTTGATTCAGTCAGATGATATCATCCGGGTATTTGTATTCGTTGGTTGGAGGCAACATTAAGGAGTTGGCTGGCGAAGTCAGTTGTTGTAGGTATCTGCTTCAGAGCGGTTCGTTTTCTATCATTTACTGACTGGACGTGTACGTGTATGTTTAAAGAAACTCCCGATTGAAGTTACTTTGAAATATTTTTAACTTCTTGCCGGTAAGCCTTTAATTGTTCCTTTTTAGCCACTGACCAGATCACTATAATTAAAAGAAAAAATATTTTGTTTACTAAAACAAACTTAGTTGGTCTCTGTTTCCCTATATATATATATTTGTAGTAAAAATAAGAACTAATACGGCAGAAATTTATATAAACAAGGATCATTTAATTCATAATGGATTCGGAGGTTTTTGTATATTATTTGAATTGTTTGCGATGATGGATTTCTCGCCAATTAAATAATTAACCTTTGCATTAGTTTTTGTGTGAATAATTCATGAATTTGTAAATTGATTGCACGTTTATCGTAATATATATATATATATATATATATATATATATATATATATATATATATATATATATATATCAGGTGTTACAAAAATTGTTCAACAGCGTTGATAATTCTCCATCCAATAAAATGTTTAATATCTAAAAAACGCTAAATTAATTGAATTTTTTTTTCAGGTTTTCAAATAAGACGTTTAGCCATCTTGACATCATTCATCATTAAAACTTTGTAGTTCAATGCGCGATGGTACTCCATACTGTTGAATTAAAGTAAGTCATGATGAATAAAAATAACTTCAAACACCTTTGCTTGTTATAGTGGGGGATTGGGTTATCGTTGTTCGAGCCTAGGGAAAAGCACTGATTTGAATGCTGTTTTTTAAAAAATCTAACAACATTCACCTACTCTTTATTTCAGTTAATCATGTGTTAAGAGAATATATTTTTTTTACGAATGAGACTTCTCCGAGTTCTGTGCCATTTAGATCAAAGACTTCAAAAAAAACTCTTTGATGCGGTCAGATGACATGACAAGTAGAGGTCTTCATCCGGGTATTTGTATTCGTTGGTTGGAGTCAACATTAAGGAGATGACTGGCGATGTATCTGCTTCAGAGCGGTTCCTTATCTACCAGTTACTGACTGGATGTGTAAGCTTATGTTTAAAGAAATTACTTGAATTATTTTTTAACTTCTTGCCGGTAAGCCTTTATTTTTTTTCCTTTTTGAGCCACGGACCAAATCACTATAATTAAAAGAAAAGCTCTTTTATTTACTAAAACAAACTTAGTTGCTCTTCTGAACTTCTATTTAGTACTCTTTATCGTATTTATTTTGTCGTACACGTGACACATGGCATTTTAGACAACATGGGATTTCTATGTATTTACGTACTGACCGGATATTTTGCTATTTGATAGAGATGCTCATAAAAGGTTAAATGCATTTTTTAAAGAATTGTTGCCCTATATGAAGGTTGGCTGAAGATTTCTCGACACGATATAGATATATAGAATAGATATTATGATCAAACCAGATATATTATTCCTTTTTGAAGGGACGCGTTTGGCGGACTGAGAATTCTCCAAGATTTAAAGTCTTTGCCTTGAAATTAAAAACCCGTTAGAATATATAACAATTTTTTACATACGTATCATTTCACTTCTGATTTTTTCCTTCTATCTTTCTCTCGTTCTTTTTCATTTTCTTTTTTCTTTCTTTCTCTTTTTCTCTATTTTTTTTCCTATTTCTTTCTTTCTTTTTCTTTTTCTTTCTTTCTTTCTTTCTTTTTCTATCCTTTTCTTTCATTCTATCTTTCTTTCGCTCTTTTTTATCTTTCTCTTTTCATCTTTCTCTCCGATTTATCTTTCTTTCTTTCTTTCTTTCTTTCTTTCTTTCTTTCTTTCTTTCTTTCACGTAGTATCTTTCGCTTTCTTATTCGATTTTTCTTTCTCCTTCTGTGTTTTTTCCCTCTTTCTGTCTGTCTTTATCGATCGTTCTTTCTATCGATCTTCCTTTCTCTTTCTATATTTTTCTTTATCTGTTTCTTTCTATATTTATATCTTTCATTCTCTTTTTCATTCTTTCTATCATTCTCTTTTTCTTTTTTCTTTCTATTTCTTTATATATGTGTGTAAATTATTATGTGCATATCTATCTATCTATCTATCTATCTATCTATCTATCTATCTATCTATCTATCTATCTATCAATCGATCGATCGATCGATCGATCGATCTCTGATTCTCATCTTCTTACCACACCTACAAGATATTCTCAGATACATTCGCTCTTTGATTGATTTTTCTTTATCTGTTTTTTCTTTCTTTCTTTCATTCTCTTTTACTTTCTTTTTTTCTATCATTCTCTTTTTCTTTCTATTTTTCTATCTATCTCAGTCTACACATTTCATTCTTCTTTTCTATCTATTCATATTTATGTCTGTCCATATATGTCTATCTTGTTAAATATATATATATATATATATATATATATATATATATATATATATATATATATATAAATATATCATGTTCATATCTATCTATCTATTTATCTATTTATCTATCTATCGATCGATCGATCTCTAATTCTCATCTTCTTACCACACCTACAAGATATTCTCAGATACATTCGCTCTTTGATTGATTTCGTCGGTTAAACACAAACGGAATGATGATTTCTTTCATAGTCCACAAGAAGATAAAAAATAAACAAAGGAAAATGAATAGACACGTATCAAAATAATGATACAAGTCAAGATCAATTTGAATTTAAGGAAAACGCACATAAAAAAAAATAATATATAAAAAACGCTGACACTTGGATAACGTTCCAGCGTTATTTATATTAATGAAGTCTCGTGTAGTCATGCGATACAATGTCCATCAACCTTTACCTTCACCCTTAAACGTTGTTTTTGTTCTGCTTCTTTATTATCGTTCGGGTGTAATTCTTTTTTTCTCAACCATTTTCTTCCCTTTTTTTCCGAACAAATTTCCTTCCCAATCCTGTTTTTCGCGAACCATTTATAAAATATTCCTTAGTTTTCGTTCTTCGTGCAGAAGAACAAATCTCTGAAACGATTCGTATTGAAAATGGCGTGACTAATGACTCACGTTTTTCTCTCTATCGCTTTATATTTCTCGAAACTTTTCTTCGTTTCCGAATTATATTCCATGGATAATCTGATATTTTTTGTGTCTGCAATATTTGGAGATAATAATTTCTATAAGTAGATGTATACACAGCAAGCGAAAGGAAAGCCATTATGCACACATATAAAAAGCCAGGCTGTTTATCTTTTTGCATAGTATGGCGTCAGAGAACACATTTCAGGGCAGGAAAATCCTTGAGTTGTTTCCTTTTTTCAGACGATAGAAATGGAATGCTTCTTGATATACAATTTGTGACAGGGGTTCCGGCTTTCTTCAAATTTTATAACAACGCTTTCACTCCAGAAAGTAGAGGCTCCATTTCCATTTTTTGACCAATCAGTAGCTTCAGAAAAGGTCGCCATATTTTTCTGACGATCTTTTTAAAAATGTTAATGGAGTTTCGAATCGCTGCAAATCTTAATATCTTTCCCATCTTAACTTATTAAATAAGAAATTAAAGAAAAACAGGGTGCGGCAAAAATACCTCCCACATATCCCTCCCAGAAATACCTCCGACATAATCCTAAGACATTAGTCTGATTAAGATGTTGTTCATGATGACGGTCGTCTTTGAGTATAGAATCCAGGGGTTAGCAGTGAATATTTCGAAGATAGTAGGAAAGCGTTGTTCAGGTTAGCAGTGGATATTTTGGTAAAAAGTAGCAGAATGTAGTTCGTCCTTCTGGTTCTCTTCGCCTGACAAGCTGGCATTTGACATTCGGGTCGAGTAGACAAAATGGCCGCCTTTATACACGACGGATTGAATATTCTACGTCTTCTGATTGGTTAACCTTCTATTGGGGGACTATAAAATGAGTCAAGTCATTTGGGCTAGCTCACTAGTTACATAATGTATCCAAAAATTGTAACATAAGACACCAATACTACTAATGTTTTCCCATTATGGGGGGAGGTCTTTCTGACGCATCATTTATGTTTTTTAACCATTTGTAACTAGGGGAAATAATCCTCGGTTTTTAAGCCCAGTTTTGAGGCTATTATTTTTTAAAAACTAATTATTTCGCCTTAAGCATGGAAATAAAGCCACTGGGAGTTACTGGAAATAAAATAAAAAAAACAAAGTGGACAATAAACGAACTGACTTCAGGGAGGCAGAAGTTGTTGATTGACATTTTATTTAAACTTTTAAAGATCAATGTTTAACAGGGAAAGCATGAAGCTGGAAGAGAGTTCTCTCAAACGAGAAGTGCCTGAGAAAAAGACAATTACAATAGAAATTATGGCTACAGTGATTTTAACAGTGATATTGGGAGCTTTGGCCTCTCAGTCCCATCCTTTCACTGTCGAAATGGTTAAATCTAACGGCCTCTTTCACTCCAACAGCTTATTCTTTCGCACTTCCCGACAGTGGAACTCCCTTCCTCTTACTTGCTTCCCTGATAGCTATAATCTTCAAGAATTTAAATATAATCTCAATCGACATCTTTTGTTGCCTTTATTCCCGTTTTTCCTTTTATCCTCCTCCATTCTTCTTTTTAACCTTTCCCCACCCCCTACTATACGCAGTCTTCGCCAGGTTCTCGACACAATCAAAAGACGGATATTCAATGTGATCGGTTCTGACTTGGGCTCTCGACTCCAGTCATTTTCTGGCCGACGTAATGTGGCTTCCCTCTGTCTTTTCTACAAATATTTTCATGGCATCTGCTCTGACAAGCTACTTTCACTGGTTCCCCGACTGCATGAATTTAAGCGTACTACTAGATTGGCGTTTCGGTCCCACCCTTTTACTGTTAAAACAATGAAATGTAACCGCCTCTTCTACTCCAACAGCTTCTTCTCTCGCACTTCCCGACATTGGAACTCCCTTCATCTTACTTGCTTCCATGATAACTATAATCTTCAAAAATTTAAATGTAATGTCAATCGATATCTTGTTGCCTTGACCCTCGTTCTTCTTTTTAAGCTCCTCTATTCTTCTTTTTATCTTTTCCTCACCCCACCATGCCTATTCGTTTCCCTTATTTACACTCTCTGTAGGTCCTTCGGTACTAGTGGCACTCCCATTTTGCTTGGGGTGAAATAGTATGAAATAAAATCTAGTACTGCTTTTAAATTCGTGAAGCAGTATCAACAATGAAAGCTCATCATAACAGTTGCCGTGAAAATATAGAAGAGGTACAGGGAAGCTACGTTAAGTCGATAGAAATATGACTGTAAACGAGATGGTCAGGTCAGGATTGATAACATTACTGATTCTTTGAATTTTGCGAAGAATTTTAAAATACGGAGCAAAGCACCAGGCCAGAGGTGACAGCATTAATCAATACACGAACGGATGTTATGCTTATAAATGTGCAAGACAAATTCCGGAGTGAAGATATGTCTAGTTGTTTAAAAGCTTCTCCGGCGTGTACGTCTTTATACGTTTACCGAAATTGACTTTTCCAGAAAAGGAGGAATAAACACGCCCCCAAACATAACGTTAAAAAAAAAACATCTACAGACGTGTTTATACGTCGATCTGAATTCTGTTTATGTCCTTCAGAGCTTAAAACTAGTCCAATTGTCAAATATGTCTAGTAGAGCCGTTAGCCACCGCTCGGGTACTTCAAGGTACCTCAGTTTCTAAACTGATCTTGATTGGTTTTATGTCCTTATGAGCGTGAAACGAGGTCAGTTGTCGACTCATATGTCTAGTAGAGCCGTTAGCCACCGCTCGGGTACTTCAAGGTATCTCAGTTTTTTAACCGATCTTGATTCGTTTTATGTCCTTATGAGCTTGAAACGAGGTCAGTTGTCAACTGATATGTCTGGTAGAGCCGTTAGCCACTGCTCGGGTACTTCAAGGTACCTCAGTTTCTTAACTGATCTTGATTCGTTTTATGTCCTTATGAGCTTGAAACGAGGCCAGTTGTCCACTCATATGTCAAGTAGACGTGTTAGACATCGCTCGGGTACTTCAAGGTACCTCGGTTTCTTAGTTACTATATTAAAAACAAATAAAAATATTCGTCTGAGAATTAGCCATTTTACCCGAAAAAAGCGGGCAAGAGGTTAAAAGGATCAAAGGAGAGCAGTTTCGTTTTGGAGGCGTTAAAATTAAAAAGCCATTCCTTGCCCATTTTAACAACAGACTGAATGCCATTTTCAACATCAGAGTTAATATGATTTTATCAAAACGATTAGACTTTCTAATACAGTAGTAAATTTTTGTGTCATCAGCATAGATACTGGCTCAAGAATCAGTGATGATAAGGAACAGCGGAAGTACAAGTATAGAAAGTTCAGGGTCTGACGATGAACTACATCCGGCAGCAAGCTATCTACTCGAAAGATTGGAGGTTTTGAGGTACGTGGAACCCCATCTTAATTGCTGTTGTTATCAAATCTACCCTTTTCTGGGTGGTAGCACTTATTAGGGCCCCAACTATGGGCAATTAATCCCCGCCAAAAAATCAATAGTACATTTTATAGCAAAATGACTAGCAGTACATTTTAGTAGTGAAATTACCAGCAATAACTTTTATGATCTAAAAACTATATATTTAAAAAAACAAAACAAAAAAAAACATAATTTTAGACTTTCAATGAAAAACATATGTACAAAATATTTAGATTTTAGCATTAAAGATTTAGGATCCCAGTTAGGAGCAAATAGTGCCCCCCCCCAACAAAAACAAAGCACTATGAAAATATAAAAATACATTTTTATAGTAAAAAAATCAGCAATTCTTTTTTATATAAAAAATTCCAACCATAAATATTAATAGTAAAATTACCAACAATACATTTTATAGTAAAATGACCAACAATAACTTTTATAGTACAATGAACAACAATACATTTTATAAAAAAATAACTAACAATACATTTTATAGTAAAATGACCAACAATAAATTTTATAGCAAAATGACCAACAATACATTTTATCTGTAGTTGAAGGCATACAGTTGCTCTCAGAATATATTTAGTTGAAGCCATAAATTATTTTAAAATATTTAGATTTCAGCATTAAATAACACATAGAAGTTGATATGCCGTTAAACAAACTCAGCCAACCAACCAAGAATAGAGCTCTGACTGACGTCATCATTAATCTAAAAGGATCTGGCAGAGAATCTGTCCAAGTCGATTTTTATTACGCGGTGAGACAAGAAAAAAAAAATTACAAATCAAAGAAACGGACAAAACACTATAACTTCAATTGTGACACTGGCATACAGATTCAAAGCAACAGCCTTATCTAAAGCCTGACATACTTTTTCAGCAATGGCCGTTAACCCAGAGAAGAGAAAGTCATATTGTCTGTTTGAAAGAAGACCTTTCGAGATGAGATACTTAACCAATTTTGGGATTGATTAGAGCCTGTAATACTTTGCCAAAGTAGAAGATAGTTATAAGGGTCAGATATTCCTCCAGAGTTCATAGAAGTAGGAACTACAGAAGATTTCCAAACCTCCGGAAAGCAAGCCGTGGCAAAGCATCTATTGTCGAGCTTGGATAAGAATAAGTTATTAAGAAAGTCCTTCCTAACGGGTAGGTTCCTGAAGATAGTTGTTAACGGCCAGCCCTCGCAATCAAAGCAGGCGCCCACCAGGGGTCACTTCTCGGGCAAACCCTCTTTTGATCTGCCTAACCGATCAATTGTTAATATCTATGCCGATAATACAACGATATCACCTCCAGAACACGTGATGACCAGATATTGGCTGCTGACCTCTCATCCGATGTAATTCAAAGTGTGTGTTTGTGGTGGGGGTGTTGGTTACATTCAATGCCTCGAAAACGAAACGTTACATTCCATCATCGCTGATCCGACCCCGAACTACCAACTGTTACGTTTAATGGATGATGTCTCCCGAAGAAGGCCCCGCGTTTTGAGAGATTATTAGGCCTCAAAATAACCCCAAACCTCGGGGAACTCGTACATACGATCTATTGCTAAAGATACAGGAAGAATGGTCAGTTTCCTGTACCGCTCTAGGACGTACCTTACTCCTCATACTATCTTCTATCTTTACAATGGTCCAATCAGGCCTAAAATGGAGTACGGCCGTCATATTCAAGCAGTCCACACTTTCCAGTCTCGATAGAGTCCAAAAGCGTATCCGCTTCCTTGTGGGTGACAGATTCTTTTCCACGACGCAGCCATCTCTTTCACAGACGAAATATGGCAAACCTCTCACTGACCTATCGCTACTTCCATGGAAAGTGCACGGACGAACAGCATTCCTTGGTTCCACCAGTTCCAAATCTCATGACTAGGAGACGCCCTACCACGCACATTGCGACGAACCAT
>CAHIKZ030000372.1:865000-895000 GCA_903632075.3 Acanthosepion pharaonis | reverse complement strand
ATAATTTGTGGGTAGATACTGACGATATTCAGTCACCCCCCCCGACGAGGGTGTCATGTGGCACAAGGCCTTTTTAAACGTGGGCATTTCCCCTTCAGAGCCATTAGGCTCGGCAAAAAACGACTGAGCCCATTTGAACCCGTATAAACGGATTCAGGGCCGGTTTTACCTCCCCGAAGGAGACTCCGCCCTTCGGCGTAGCCTCCTTCGGGTTTCTCCCGCCCGTAGGAAGAGAGTTTAACCGAACAGTCGGTTCAGAGGTGAACGACTGACGATATTCAGTCCCCCCCCACGTGGGTGTCATGTGGCACAAGGCCTTTTTAACGTGGGCATTCCCAAGCCATTAGACTCGGCCAAAAAGGAGACTCCGCCCTTCGGCCCATTTGAACCCGTATAAACGGGTTCAGGGCCGGTTTTTACCTCCCCAAAAATGAAGGGGTTCAGGGCCGGTTTTACCTCCCGAAGGAGACTCCACCCTTCGGCGTAGCCACCTTCAGGTTCCTCCCGCCCGTAGGAAGAGAGTACAACCGTGCAGTCGGTTTAAAACTTGAACTACTGACAGACAGTATCGTGATGGGGTTTGATAGTTGATAAATAAAAGTACATTCACCCCAACCAAGGCAATAAAGCCACTAAGGTCTTACTGAGTGTGAGACAATATGAGAAAAATAAAATAGTTTTAATGATAATTATATTATTATGATATATATATATATATATATATATATATATATATATATATATATATATATATATATATATATATATTATATTGAGAATGTCTGATGACAGGATACCCAAGATTCTAATGTACAACCAGTTAGATCAGGGCTACAGAAATGTAGGACGCCCATGGCTAAGATACACAGACAAGCTGAAAAGCAACTTGTCAGCAGTTAATATACCACATAACACCCTTGAGCGGGTAGAATGGAAATCAACGTGTTTTAGTGGACTCAGAAATTGTCAATCTGCTTGTCTGAATCATCTTCAAGAAGCGAGAGCAAGATCTAAAAGGTCACCAAATCTAACAGTGATCTCATCTCACAATTCTCACACCTGCTCCATATGTGGCCTCCTTTGTAAATCACTAGCGGGTCTTAAATGCCACTTAAGATTATCGCATTAAGATTTTCATAACTGAATCAATAAGCTGGAAGATCCTCATACGTCGAAAACGACGGGAGAGTCCATTATTATTATATATTTAGAAGAGAGAGAAAGAGATAGTTTTTTTTAAATGTCCTATATTTATCATTATATATATATATATATATATATATATATATATATATATATATATATATATATATAAAAGTAGAAGAATCATTCCTTGCCCCTTGCAACTGATTTTGAGGTCAGCTATCAATTTGACCTTATCAAAATGATCAGACTTATTGAGGCAGAAGGAAATATTTGTGCCATTATCATAAATAGCAAGTTGAGAGCTAATGACATTTTGTATAGAAAGACGACTCATATACCCTACATTAATTGTTGAATATAGACACGTCCATTCCTTATGAGTTGGACGTCTGCTTAGAGGAACAGTGGTTGCACTGAAGTACGGTATTGGCTATTATTGTATAATAAATCCATGTCCTTCATGTGATTAAACCCTCTCTCCATAATTTTTTGTTCCGCTGTTTTCCTTACAATATTATTAACCAGAAACTGCGACCTTCAGGAAGCAACAGCGTCGGTCGAAGAATACATTTTTTATCCTTCTCCATTCTTCCCACGTTACTGTCTAAATATTCTCCTGTAAAAGGACATCTTGCTCCAATCAGATTTCTTCTTTACCCGCGAGGAGATAGTCTTCTTTACTCGCGAGTAGATAGTCTTCTCCACCCGCGAGGAGGTATACTTCACCCGCGAGGAGATAGTCTTCTTCACCCGGAGGAGATAGTCTTCTTCACCCGCGAGGAGGTATACTTCACCCGCGAGGAGATAGTCTTCTTCACCCGGAGGAGATAGTCTTCTTCACCCGCGAGGAGGTATTCTTCACCCGCGAGGAGGCAGTCTTCTTCACCCGCGAGTAGATAGTCTTCTTCACTCGCGAGGAGATAGTCTTCAATTGTGAGGAGACAGTCTTCTTCACCCGCGAGGAGACAGTCTTCTTCACCCGCGAGGAGGTATACTTCACCCGCGAGTTGATAGTCTTCTTCACCCGCGAGGAGATAGTCTTCAATTGTGAGGAGACAGTCTTCTTCACCCGCGAGGAGGTATACTTCACCTGCGAGGAGATAGTCTTCTTCACCCGCGAAGAGGTATTCTTCACCCGCGAGGAGGCAGTCTTCTTCACCCGCGAGAAGGTAGTCTTCTTCACTCACGCAGAGGCAGACTTCTTCACTCGCGCGGAGACAGTCTTCTTCACCCGCGAGGAGGTAGTCGTCTTCACCCGCGAGGAGATAATCATCTTCACTCGCGAGGAGATAGTCTTCTTCAGTCGTAGTCGCCTTCACAATTCGTAGCTTGAATTATGAGCCGTCGATCTAGCTAACGACAGAACATTGTCTTCTTATAACTTCTTCTTGGTCCTTTATTTTCTTTACCAAACTGTCCGGCAATTCCTTCATTATCAGCGTTTGATATCAACACGTATCTCCCACGCCAAGCAAGAAAAAAAAAACTAAGACGCAGAGTTTGGAAGGATAAAATAAATTAAGGAAATGATATTGAAAAGAAAAGAAACTGAAAGACCAGGATTCATTTTGAATTGTCAACGAGAAAGCATGAAGAGATTTTACACGAAGTATAAAAGAAGAAACTGCTAGCATAGAACTTACGTTTAATTAAAACGATAGAACGGTGAGTCCTAGCTGCCAAATAAAAAAGCACGTCAGGCTAAATGGCGTTTCCATATAGGATACAGGTTCGATTCCTGTCGGAGGACGAATATTTTCTGTGAAAATTTCTCGGGCATTCAGGCCGGTAAATGTTGTTAATACTATTTATTATAAACAGAGTATTTACTTAAATATTTGTATCTATAAAAAAAAATGTATAAACATAAAAATGTCTTAATATATATATATATATATATATATATTATTTGATATATTTTATATATATATATATATATGTTAGATATTATTATTATATATATATTAGATATATTTTAGATATAAATTTATTTAATATATATATGTGAGATATTATTATTATCATTATATATATATATATATATATATATATATATATATAAAGTAGAAGAATCATTCGTTGCCCCAGTTAACAACTGATTTTGAGGTCAGCTATCAATTTGACCTTATCGAAATGATCAGACTCACTATTGAGACAGGAGTAAATACATGTGCCATCACCATAAATATCAAGTTGAGTGCTGATGACATGTCTTAATATATATATATATATATATATATATATATATATATATATATATATATATATGATACTAAATTGGTGGCATCGTACTAGATTGGCGGTAAGGTTTCATCAGCTTACATTTGAAATATCTTTATTCCCCTTTTGCTTAAAGAATTCAACAATGCAGAACAGGCACTAGTTAACAATGGTTTTCCTAACCAGCTCATCGACCACCAGATTAGACTATTTCTTTCCAAAGCACATGTCTATCCAGACGACATACAATATCAATAGGTTTCTTCTGTCTTCTTAATTCTTATTCTTTTATCGTTCTCTCTTCTTAATAGTGTTTTAACTCATATCCTCTAATACACTGTAACCTCTTGATTCTTATTGTCCTTATTGCCCTACTTACAGTGAAATGATTAAAAAGAAATAAGAGAAAAATAACTATTTTCAGGATGTTAACCTCAAGTAGAGCAGTCAGTGTAATACCTTCTGGTATTAATCAGCTCTGCCGAACGCACTCACCACATGCAATCACATCTACCCTTTCACTAATAATTCTATATATCGGTCGTAATCGATATATTTCTTTGCATGTTATGTTTCCAAAGGTTTGCTTTAACTTTACCGTTACTTTCTTACAATTAAGTAGGTTTTTCTTTCTTGTTTACAGTTGATTAATGACAAGAGTATGTTTAGTCATATCTTGGTATGATGGAACCCCTGCTGTGGCCATTAGTTTGTTACGATGCCTCATTTAATAGTACCGATACTACTACTATTACTCCTTCGTCCTGGGTAAGACGATAAACTATATCCGCATCCTGGGTAAGACAATAAACTACATCCGCGTCATGGCTAAGACGATAAACTAAATTCGTGTCCTGGGTAAGGCGTTAAATTACATCCGCGTCATGGGTAAGACGTTAAACTACATCTGCGTCCTGGCTAAGATGTTAAACTACATCCACGTCATGGGTAAGGCGTTAAACTACAACCGCGTCCTGGGTAAAACGTTAAACTACATCCGCCTCCTGGGTAAGATGTTAAACTACATCCGGGTCCTGGGTAAGACGTTAAACTACATCCAGCAGCAAGGCTTCTGATCAGGAAGTTTTGAGGAGCGTGGAACCACTTCTTAATTGCTGGTCTTCCCAGGCCCACCCTGACCCGGGTCGGTAGCACCTGTTAGGGTCCCAGCTATGGGTAAACAGTTAGCTATTACCAGCAATCCTTCTTTTTTTTTTTAAATATTACTAGCAATACAATTTTAAAGGAAAAATATTACCAGAAACAGATTTTTGACAAAACAAAATATTACCAGCAATAAAAGATTTTGTCAGCATTAAATAACCCATTGAGGTTGATATGCCGCAAAACAAAGTAAAACAAACCAAACTACTACTACTACTACTAATAATAATAATAATAATAACAAAGACCTGTAAAAATCTCATAGCAGTACACAGTACATACGGACACAACAATCAGACATTGTTATTAGAGACCGAAAACAAAAATAAGTGCCTCCTTATTGATATGGCAGTCTCTGCAGACTGCAATACATCTTGAAGATCTTCAAAAACCTATCAAAATACCACGACCTTGAAATCGAAATCTCAAAAATGTGTCAGGAGAACATCAACAATGTTTGTTATAGTTGGAGCCCTCGGATTGATTGGAAAATATTCCAATCGCCTCATTGAAGGATTTCTTGTTAGACCTTGCTTTGAATTAATCCAAAAAAGTGCAGCTCACACATTGAAAAAGTTCTTTATCTATATAAAAAATGACCAGCAGTACATTTTTAAAGCAAAACAACCAGCAATATATTTTATATACAAAATGACTAACAGTACATATTTAAAGCAAAATAACCAGCAATACATTTTATATAAAAAATGACCAGCAGTACATTTTGTAAGCAAAACAACCAGCAATATATTTTATGTACAAAATGACTAACAGTACATATTTAAAGTAAAATAACCAGCAATACATTTTATATAAAAAAATGATCAACAGTACATTTTTAAAGCAAAATAACCAGCAATACATTTTATATACAAAATGACCAGCAGTACATTTTTAAAACAAAATAACCTGCGATACATTTTATCTGTACTTGAAAGTATACAGTAGCATTTAAAATATATGTGAAACCATAAAATTATTGAAATTATTTACATTTAAGCATTAAATAACACATAGGGGTGTTCATATGCCGCTAAACACAACCAAAGAAGCCAGATAAACTGTCGAAATATCGTTAAACATTGTAAAACACTGTCTTTTCTTTTTCTTCTGTGAAATCGTGTTCTTGAAATGTTGAATAATGTCGGGAGTGTTAGGTCAATTATTTTCTTTACAAATCGCGAAAGCTATTAGGAAGCTGTGATTAAATATACTTTAATATTTAGTAAAATAGATTCTGGTTCAGTAAGAAAAGCAAACATGGTTTATTAACTGATATGAGTTATCTCCCTTCGCATGTATAGCTCAATAAAAATGATCTTGGACTGATACATCGCGACAGCTAGGGAGATATGATTAGATATATTTTAATGTTTCACAAACGAGAAGTGAGAGAGAAGAAACTGTTAGTATAGAACTTACGGTATTTACATTAGTCGGACTATTGTCCTCATCTTTGTCGCCATATTTGTCACAGCGTTTCGGCCGTTGACAAATATGGCGACAAAAATGAGGACAATAGTCCGACTAATGTAAATACTGTACATAATACCTCATCTCAGAAATATAGACAGAATAGAACTTACGGTAACATATAAATATTTCAAATGTAAGCTGATGAGACCTTACAGACAATCTTGTACTATGCCGCCAACTTACTACCATTATTATTATTATTATTATTATTATTATTTTCTTTGATTTCTGGCGTTTACACATTTCTTTCCGGGTCCTGCCGAGTGACCTAAGGTTAGAAATGGCATCATGACACTTTCCACTGACGAAAAAAAAAAAAATACATAGATAAAGCCCTTCCTGAAGTGTGGGCTGTACTTGTCAGAACAATTTTTTTTGTATCTCCTTGAGGCATGGACTTCCAGGAATCCCTTCAATTAGTCTACTGCAATCTTTTCCAACCAGTCCTAGGGCTCCAACTGCAACAGGGATTGTTGATGTTCTATATGCCATATTTTCGAGATTTCTATTTCAAGGTCCTTGTATTTTGACAGCTTTTTGAATATCTTCAAAGATACATTGCCGTCAGCAGGGATTGCCATATCAATAAGGAGGCACCTTTTTTGTTTGTGGTCTTTAATAACAATATCTGGGCGGTTGACTTTGGTTGTTCTATCAGTGTGTATTGTGTAGTCCCATAGAATTGTAACAGGTCCTATTTATGTTGCAGTTTTTTGTGTATATTGTGTAATAGGAGATTTATTGTATTTTTAAGTACAAATTGTGGCACGTGGCCGAAGAGGAGGAGGGGTAAAGGCTGGTCCACACTAACTATCCTATACCTAGCTAATCTGATTCACGACCCATTCATACCTTACAATTGCCCATTCACCACAAGAACTCGTCCATCACCAATCAATCCTCCATGCACCATAATATCACATCCACTGAATAATGAGAGGGGAAGGAGATTAATGTATATTGTGTACTAGTGAGCCAGTCCCAATGACTTGACTCATTTTATGGGCCACCAATAGAAGGTTAACCAATCAGAAGACGTAGAACATTCAATCCGTAGTGTATAAAGGCGGCCATTTTGTTTACTCTATCCGAATGTCCAGTGCCAGCTTGTCAGGCGAAGAGGAACAGAAGGACGAACTACGCTCTGCTACTTTTACCAAAATATCCACTGCTAACCTGAACAACGCTTTCCTACTGTCTTCAAAATATTCACTGCTAACCTCTGGATTCTATACAAGAAGACGACCGTCATCATCAACAACATTTTATTATTATTATTATTATTATTATTGTTGTTGTTGTTTTAGTCATCAGTATTATAACATAGCACAAATAGCTATATTGTGGAAAAGGTAATTTTCGACAATATATGCATTTTTTATGTATTTATTGTTATTTTTTTTAACTTTTATCAAAATCGACATTCTTGTACATGTAATTGTAGATAATATTATAGGTTAATTAGAAGGTGTTAATTAATAACTATTTTTACTCAGTTGTTGACGTTAAGAGCTATCTGCTGATGTATTAAAAGTTTTTAATAATGCCTTAATAAAAATTTAAATTCAATCTTTCTGACAGATGTCACGATCTGCTAATTATAATAATGTCCTTTATAATAAATAACATTAATGTAATAATGTACTTCAAGTAAATAATATCAATATAAAATACGTGTCTGTAGAACTGACTCAGCTAATACTTATATCCTACGGTAGTGAGTATCGAAGATAATATTGGTCTACATGAAGCCACCATTTTGCATATAAGACACGGGACAATTTTTGAGACATTTTTTAACATGTTTCTTATGTGTCATAAAATATATTAAATGTATCACTCAAAGATAAACTTTTCCTTTTACAGTTGCTTCCTGTGATCTGTTCCAATTTCTAGAGATTTTAGGTTACTGCTAGGACGTGACAAGAACCTATATATCTATTTGTTCGGTATTATCGTGAAAGAAACGAGACGAGAAAAAGGTTAAAGGCAAGGGGAGTGAGTGAGAAAGAGACAATGACAGAAATATAGCCATTTAATGGCCATAGAAAGATGGAGGAAAGAAGAAAAGTGACATATGAACGAAACCAGAAAAAATACAATGAAAAAAAAAAAAAAACGAGTACTGAAAAGAAAAAAAAATGTGGTAAAATTATTGCCATAATGGTCGAAAGACGACGCGAAAACACCAGAGTACACGTCTCAAGCTGATTAACGACGGTCATTGAATTTGGCATTCGGACAAGAAAGGTCAATGCTGAACAGAATGTTGTCTGCTTTTTCATTCCATAATTTCTTTTCTTTGTTTTTTTTCTTTTTTTTTTAACTGAACAGTAAACTTTCTCTCTCTTTCGCTTCCCATCAATCCGATCTTAAGAGAAAATCTAGACCCCGTATATGGAAAGTGCGACACTGAAATCTGGGTGTGCGTTGGTGTATTGAAAAGTGCCTTCCAAAAGATGGCTAAAGTAATATGAAACAGAAAACCCTCGTTAGAACCAGCGAAAAGAGTATTGAACTCTTACGTAATATCAATCCTTCTATATAGCAGTAAATGCTGGACAATGTCCTCACAGGTGAAGAAGAGAATTTGAAGCAGCAGATATGTGAATCTATCGAAGCATGCTGAGAACAAAATTACGTAATATCAATCCTCCTATATAGCAGTAAATGCTGGACAATCTCCTCACAGGTGAAGAAGATACTTGAGGCAACTGTCTGTATTTCTGAGATGAGGTATTATGTACTATCGTCCTCATATTTGTCGCCATATTTAGTACAACGTTTCGGCCATTGTACGGTCCGGACTTCTTCAGGTGGTTGGAATTTTGAACTGAACCCTTCATTTCGCTCACTGGGGTAGACTGTTCTAGTTCCACGTGCCATGTTTTAATGGATGTCAGTTATCAGTTATCGTCTGTTAATTCTCCCCCCTGAAAGTTCTCCACTGCCTTAACCGGGTACTGAACTCACACTCTTTGGGTCCTGTCACTACATGGCACAGTGGATAAAGGCGTTGGTTAGATTCAGTGACAGAACCCAAAGAGTGCGAGTTCAGTACCCGTTTAAGGCAGTGGAGAACTTGCAGAGGGGAATTAACAGGAGATAACTGATAACTGACATCCATTGAAACATGGCACGTGGAACTAGAACAGTCTACCCCAGTGAGCGAAATAAAGGGTTCGGTTCGAAATTCCATCCACCTGAAGAAGGCCGTAGCGTACAACCGTCGAAACGTTGTAATAAATATGGCGACAAAGATGAGGACAATAGACTTAAAGCAGCAGAAATGTGAATCTACCGAAGGATGCTGAGAACAACATGAACCGAATATGTAAGCAACTACGAAGTTACTTAACATCAGGAAGAAACAGTTGAAAATTCTAGGAAACATATTGAGGAAATAGGGTCTGGAAAATTTGATACTCACAGGAGAGATTGAAGACTAAATGGCTGAATCAAACAACACAATTCTTATTTAGCGAATTTGAATAAATGGATGGTAGAACAAGGTTTTTGGGAGATAACAAAAAGCAACGTTTATTAAGAGCTACAAAAGATATGAAATTGTGGAGAGCCATGACCCTCAACGTGCTGAGGATCCATGGCACGTAGAATATATATATATATATATATATTAAAGACATTTTATTTATGTTTAACGTTGTTATTTTTATAGATACAAGTATTTAAGCAAATGCTCTGTTTATGATAAACAGTATTAAATAACATTTACCGGCCTGAATGTCCGAGAAATTTTTATAGAAAATATTCGTTCATAGACAGGATTCGAACCTGCATCCTATACGGAACCGCCATATACGCTGGCGTGCCTTGACCACTCGGCCACCATGAACCTTATGGTAGACAAGGTCGAATTTACTGTTATAAACTACAATCTTCCATGAATCTCGTACATTCATAACTGCTCTGGCGTATCGAATGTAAACAAATGACGTCATATGTTAAGAAATGGACGAGGTCCGACAATTTATTTATTAAAGACATTTTATTTATGTTTAACGTTGTTATTTTTATAGATACAAGTATTTAAAAATGCTCTGTTTATGATAAACAGCATTTAATAACATTTACCGGCCTGAATGTCGGCCACCATGAACCTTTTCATAGAAAATATTCGTTCATAACAGTAAATTCGAACCTGTCATCTTATACGGAACCGCCATATACGGTTCCATATAGGATGCAGGTTCGAATTTGTCTATGAACGAATATTTTCTATGAAAATTCGACATTCAGGCCGGTAAATGTTATTTAATACTGTTTATCATAAACAGAGTATTTGCTTAAATATTGTATCTATAAAAATAACAACGTAAACATAAATAAAATGTCTTTAATAAATAAATTGTCGGACCTCGTCCATTTAACATATGACGTCATATATATATATATATATATATATATATATATATAAAGACAAATGGCAGGTAGATATTGATTGATTCTGACAGAGAGAGTTTATCCAGTATTTCTATCCCAATATTCATCTTATTCGAAAATTGAAAAAAAAAAAATTAAAAAATACATAAAATATTATATACCGGCTGTAACAGCAAAATTGTCCAAATCGTGTAACAGCATAATTGTCCAACCAACAAAATGTTTAATATCTAAAAAAAAATAAATAAAATAAAATAAACTAATTCTTTCCGCGTGTTCAAATATGTTTAGCCATCTTGACGTATGAATCACTGAAAACCCCTTTGAAATATTCATCCAGAAAGAGAAATGATGTAAAATCGGACATTATTTTCCGAACAACCTAATACTATTTTCCAGTGTATATACTGTGTGCGCCATGTATTTGAGAACAGAATTCTGAACGAGAGTGATATAAAATTAACAAAGAGGATACATTAATCATTAGGAATGAGTGATATATTTTTGTGCAGCTTTTATAATAATATATTAGAACATAATTAAAAGGTTTATTCTAAAATCGGACATTATTTTCCGAACAACCTAATACTATTTTCCAGTGTATACACTGTGTGCGCCATGTATTTGAGAACAGAATTCTGAAAGCGTTTGATATAAAATTCACAAAGAAGACACGCTAATCATTACAAACGTGGGATATAATTTTTGCATCTATTATAAGGCTTATTTTAAAACAGGAAATTATTTTCCGAACAATTTAATAGTAACAGACATTTTGTGAACTAATGGTGTAAAGAATAAAAATTATTGAATGTTTACTTCATACGATGTGTTCAATAGTGTCTGTAATAAACACACACACACACACATGCGGCACCATTTAACGAGGCAGAAAAAGAAAAGAAAGAAAAGAAGAAAAGGAGAGGCTAAGGACCGAATCGTGGATGATAAGCAGAACACACACACGGCTAAGAGACAATGGATAAGGGATATTTTGATAAGTAACAAATGGCGAAAGGGTGTCATTACAATGACAGGGAAATTCTGAGTAAAAAGAAAGGGAAAGAAAGAAAGAATCAGATATGTTTTGGCGACGGCTGTGTTATCTAAGGATATGAAAACAAACTATTGGTACGGGGAGGCATCTTATTATCAGACCGACTGGCCAAAGAAAAATTCAAATGAAAATGTTATTTCGATAAGTGACGAAAAACAGGCAACTAAAAGGACTTTGGATAGATAGGAAAAATTAATTGTATCAAAGCGACACACACAACTGTCCACTGACCGAATTCTTTCGACGGAACATCTTTATGCCAGCGATAATAAAATTATGTTATCAGAAATATGTACCGAAGGGAAATGAATGGGAATTTTGAAATGTCTTTTCGGGGCGACGTTGGCTGTGTTAAGAAGATAATTCTGATAATTAGCGATAAAATACCTGACGAAAACCACGTGTAGAACAAGAGTTATGACCGCCATTGTTCATATTGTCCCGTTTGCGGCTAGAGAAATGATAACGGCGATTAAGAGGAAGAAAAGGAAAAGAAGGGATAATTTTTTTCAGTTAAGCAAGATATTTTTTTTTCCTGAAACAAAGCCGCGGATTCGTCCACGCCCGACTAAGACATCATTGGTCGAGTAGTGATCACGTGACGCACGAAGGAGGCTGTCGCCGCCTCATCCAGAGTGTAGGTATGAGAAGCTGTTACGAAGAAGTGGGGCGGGCAGTTCACGCCCTCTGAAGTATGGTGAGAAGGTGGGTGTGAGGAAAGGTTCCCAAAAATGGAAAAGAGTGGAAAATCCCTAAGCAGAAATAAAAGAGGTGGATATGTATTTAGAATTATCAAGGAACCCCCGACGCCGACAGACCCACCCCGGTTTTGGTCGGTGTCCATATAAGCGAAGCGCCAACGAGCAGAAATCAGTTTGAGTTCCAGTAAGTTCAGTTCCAGAAAAGTTTGAGTTGAGTCTCCAGTTGAAGCCGCCTCGCAGATAGCTGACCAAGATTCACGCAAATTCCGGACTCCTCTTCAACCCAAGAACAATTATTTTGAAGAGCGACTTAGATCCAGACCACCGAAATAAGTTTTTTTTCGACTTTCGTCCAAAAACACACCGAAACACCAATTTCTTAGAGAGCAAACAACTTGAAGCGTTAAAACTTGCCTAACGGAAAACGACGTGTCACAATCCATAGAACGGGTCAGGAGATAGATGCAGTCCTATGTATCGAACAACTAGACATAAAGTTTGTTACCTTTTTCTTTGATACTTTGAACTTTTGAGTTTTCATTTTATTTTCTTTTATGCATATTTGTGTGGTATCACCCCCGTTGAACTCGGTTTGCATTACGGCCCCAACCACTGTTTGATCTCGTCTGCCTAAGATCAATTCACAGCGTGGGTAGGCAGACTGGAGATCAATGCAGTTACCTTGGTAACCAGGCGTTGGAAGCGAGCTGGGAACGACGAGGCTGATATCAAATCTAACCAGATTCCCACCCGAATCACCAAAAGGTTAGAACGTCACATTTGGGTGCCGCGACCGATACCAAGCCAGTTGGTCGTCACAGGACGAGATAACACGACTGACGCGACAGGCGGGCGTCACGTTTGGAGCAGCGACACCCGAACGGAGCAGCGAGGAGCGAACGGCTGGCGCCGCGGTGATGACGTCACAATTGGTGCTGTTTAGGGACGTCACAGTTGGTGCCGTGGTAGACCAGAATAGAACGTCACAGTTGGCGCTGCGACCAGGGACGACGTCACACACACACACACACACACACACACACACACACACACACACACACACACATATATATATATATATATATATATATATAAAATTAACTGATTTAAAAATATGGTTTCATCGCTACACCGGAATTACTATGTTTCAAAAACAGAAACGAAAAACTTCAAATTCAATTATATTAAATTAAATCTTTAGTTCTGTTTCATCAAAAATTTGCTTGAAGATTAAACAGAACTAATGGATGTAATTTAATATAATTGAATTTGATGTTTTTGGTTTCTGTTTTTGAAACATGGTAATTCCTGTGTAGCGAAGGAACCATATTTTTAAATCAGTTAATTTATAATATTTATGCTTTGTCAATTATAGCTGAGCACTGTTTTGTAAAAATAAAAATATCAATAAGAACACCGGATTACATATCATAATGTTCTTGTTTTTTTTATAATATATATATATATATATATATATATATATATACATGAATTATTCATACAAAACTAATGCAAAGGTTAATGATTTAAATGGCAAGACATCCATCTTGCAAACGATTCAAATAATACACAAAAACCTCTAAATCCGTTATGCATGAGTTGATCCTTGTTTATATAAATTTCTGCCGTATTAGTTGTTATTTTACTACATATATATAATAGATGTTCTTGGTTTTTCTCTTAGTAATAAGAGGACATCGAAAATATATGTGTATTGTATCCGAAATGCTATTAAAAATGAGTTATTGGTTTTGAACGCGCCAAAAGCAACGCTGAGTTTGATTTTGAATTTTTTAAAATGTCTGCGTCTATACCAAATATGGTAATGAACAAATGTTTTACTGGTAAATAACTCATTTTTAATAGCATTTCGGATACATACATATTTTCGATGTCCTTTTATTACTAAGAGAAAAACCAAGAACAACATCTATTATATATTTGACGATGTCTGTAGGAACAGACGAAAGCTGAAAAAATAACAACTAATACGGCAGAAATTTATATAAACAAGGATCAACTCATGCATAACGGATTTAGAGGTTTTTGTGTACTATTTGAATCGTTTGCAAGATGGATGTCTTGCCATTTAAATCATTAACCTTTGCATTAGTTTTTCATAAAAATCACTTATACATCTCTGCTATTATTCCGCACCGTTAATTTAATTTTGGGAAAACTCGAAATTAAATTAACGGTTGGGAATAATAGCAGAGGGTGGATTATTTTTAATGTATAAGTGATGTCATATATATATATATATATATATATATATATATATATATATATATATATATATATATATTCGTAGTAAATTCTAAGAAAATGATCTTTTACAATTGCGAAACTGATTCCATACCGATTTATAATTCATTCAATTCTCCAAATTAATTGGAATCAGAACAAATAAAAATAATATTCATGGAAAAATGTCCTCGTTATTTTGAATATAATTTAAAAGTTATGGTTGAGAAAAGAAATCTGAAGTGCTTGACGTGTGAAATTTCAACATTATTCTTGCTTATACGCAACCAGTCAACGGCTCCATACAATAACACATGAAAATCCCCGAAGATAGAAATAAACAAAATAAAGCTTTGTAAAAAAAAAATGGAGGGAGGAGAAATTTGTTTTAACGCTTCAAATAATTTCCGTCCTCTTAAAATCCTATCCGTCCTGCAAAATTCCCCCTCTGTTTATTCCAGCACCACAAATCGCCCCCGCTTCATTAAGAAAACACTTCTAATTAGCATCTCAGCTTTCTAAAAGCTAAGCAAAATGAATCAAAACTGTCTGTTATAACACACACACACACACACACACACACACACACACACACACACACACATATATATATATATATATATATATATATATATATATATATATATTTATTTTGGATAGATATATGTTAGCTCTATCTCTGATATTGAGCGCTTTCTAATAATTACGGCGCATATAATATATAAATAATTATACATATATATATTTATTTATATTTATATACACTTTTCACATATACGTATATATATATATATATATATATATATATATATATATATATATATATATATATTATAAAAACAAGCAAAAGTGAGACACTAAAATCCAAAGAAGCATTGGGATAGAGAAAGATGCCTTCCAAAAGCTAAGCAAAATATTAGGAAACAGGAAAAACCGTTAGAAACAAAGAGTACTGAAATGGGACCATTCCTTCTATATATCAGTGAACGCTGGACAGTCTCCTCACAGATGAAGAAGGGGTTTGAACAAAAAAAAAGTGCTTCTACAGAAGGATGCTGAGGATACAATGGACTGTACATGTGAGTAATGACGAAGTTTTAGAGAAAATGGGAACAAAAAGCACATTTATACTTAACATCAGGAAGAGGCAGATGAAATTTTTAGGGTACATAAAGAGGAAAGAGGGCTTGGAAAATTTGACACTCACGTGACATTGAAAACTGGAAGAAGATAAGAAAACAATGCATAAATTACCTAACCAGCTTATATAAATGGACAACAGAATAGGGATTAGGCGAGATAGCGAAAAATGAGTTTTTGTTAAGACTCCAATCAGGCAATTATGTGCCATGCGTGATACACACTTAGCCGATCATGTATCTTTCGATACATGACTGACGAGGCAGATATTTTCCCGAAGTGGGTTGCCATTTCTTTCTGCGGTAGACCAGTTGCCATCCAAAGCTATAGAACCCGGTCTGTCCTGCTATTTACCCATAGCTGTGGGGAGAGGGAGAATAAAAAGATCCATACCTTTCCCAAGGGTATTAGCACGTAAGTGAATGTAATGGATTCGACTGGAATTCTCTCCGATTCCTCAATCCGAGTCGCTATCCATTACTTCACCGGGCCTCCTCTAAGACCTAGAAAAGGAAATTGTTGAGAGCCACGATCGCCAACTTCTTCAGGGAACATGGCACGAAAAAGAAAAACGTATTGAATATATATCGTTTTTTTTTTTGCTTGCCCATTGGTCAATATATATCACGTGCTTCTGACATACACTCCGAATTAGAACGAACGCCATCTTATTATTTAAAAGCTATACATGATATTATTGTGGGATATCCTCTCCGATTTTTAGATGCTTCTGCCGGGTGATAATCGTATCTCAGCTTGCAGGGATAACACATAAAATATTTATTGCAAGCAACGTGAAGCTACGTATTCGTATCCAATGACGTCACGTATCAAATCCTTCCAAAGAAATTTAATTCCAATAAAACGTGGATCAAACGAGAACAAGAAAAAAATGAAGGATAAACCTGTGTTAGAATGGAAATATATGATTAAGAATAATGTTAGGCACACTCTAACAAAATCTCCAAAATGGAAATCCCTAGCAAATGAAAAGGTGTCCAATTGTTGGATCTATCATCTGTCATCAATGCATATAATCCTTTCGCAAACTTTATCAATACTAACTAATAACCTCAATGAAATTCCAGAATGAATCACTGAATGTATTACTTATCTTCTACTAAAAACGGATGACACAACTGATTCAAAAAATCATATGCTAATAACATATCTGTCGACCATATATAAAACTGCTCATGCATATCCCGACTAACTCTACTCTTTTCTCGATGAAAACAACATTCTTCCCCTGGAACAGATGGGATGTCGAAGCGGTTCACAGAGTTGCAAAGATCTATTGTTGGTAAATACATTCATCCTGGAAAATTGCAGGAAACAAAAAAAAGGTAGGACGTTCCATACTGCTTGGATAGATTACTTGGATACTGCTTTGATATTGTGCCGCATTTTTAGTTTCCTAAGGCTTTGGACGTGTACAATGTCTCCTCGGTGAGAGTTGATTTCCGTAAATTTAGTATGGGACTGTGGAAAAAAAAAACACATTATACCGAAATCACGCCAAAAGCATTACCGCTTCCAATCGTCTGAATATCCGACGAGGAATCTTTCAAGGATACTTCCTGACACCCCTTCTGACCGGCCTTAATCTTTTGAATGAACTAAACAGTAATAACTATGAATACAAATTTAAAAAAAAAGAAAATATTTAATAATCTATCCTATGTGGATGGTATCAAACTCTTTGCCAAAGACGACAATGAGTTGAAAGGTATCCTCAATACTGCAAAATGTCTCAGTGATGACATCGGATACGTTTCGGATTAGATAAATGTGCAAAAGTAACAGTCAAGAAAGGGAGAATTGCAGAAACACAGTCAATAGATCTAGATTTTGTCACAAAGATTAGGGAACAGGAACTGGAACAAGTAGAAGTCTATAAATACCTAAGGGTCAACGAACGAGAAGAAATAAAGCAGACACAAATAAAGGAGAAAGTTTTTAAAAATCTTAGTGCAGCGTGGATTGATTATCATAAAGCCTTTGATAGCATTCCACACTCCTGCATCCTTAAGTCTTTGGAAATATACAAAATCTCCACTGTAGTAGTAAATTTTCTCAAGCACAGCAAGCACAGCATGGGAATGTGGAACATCACACTATACCTAAATCATGCCGGAGACACTGCCATCTCCAACCGTCTGAATATCCGACGCGGAAACTTTCAAGGAGACTCCCTCTCACCCCTTCTGTTTTGTTTGCCCTTAACCCCCTTTACGCATGAACTAAACCACAGTAGCTATGGTTACAAACTAAACAAAAAAAATATTCAATCACCTACTCTACATGGATGATCTCAAACTCTTTGCCAAAGACGACAATGAGTTGAAGGGCCACCTTAATATTGTAAAATGTTTTAGTGACGGCATAGACATGGACTTAGGATTAGATAAATGTGCAAAAGTAACATTCAAGAAATAGAGAATTACAGAAACGCACTGAATAGATTTAGATTTTGTCACAAAGATTAGTGAACTGAAACAAGGAGAAGCCAATAAGAGTCAGTGAAGGAGATGGAATACAGCATACTCAAATGAAGGAGAAAGTAAGAAAACGCGTGTGCATCTGTGTTTAAATTCAGTGTTGAATTCACAAAACAGAATATCAGCGAAAACATCTTGGCTGACCCTGTGGTGCAATTAAGCTCCCTTAATTGGACCATAACTAACATTAAGTGAATGGATGTCAAAACGAGAAAGCTTCCTACTTGCCAGCGAATGCATCATCCTGTTGATCGTCTGTATGTGCCCAGATCCGAAGGAGGCAGAGGATTAGTTCAACTAGAACTGTCTTACAAAACCAGAAACATCGGTCTTCAAAGATACCTGGAAACTACAGAATACAGATTCAAAAGGGAATTTCAGGTGGGTGGAGAAGTTCACATAACCTAGAAATCTCAGTACACTAGGGTAGATTACCGTAAAATCTTTGATAAAACTCTTGGATCCTTAAGTCTTTGGAAATGTACAGCGATAGTAAATTTCCTTGAATATAGCACAGAACTGTGGAAAAAATAAATTATACTTAGATCACACCAAAGGTTTTGCCACTTCTAGCTGTTTGCATATCTTATGAGGAATGTTTTAAGGAGACTCCCTGTTGCCCCCTTCTTTTCTGTCTGTGTTTAACCCCCACTTTCGCATGAAGGGAACAGTAATAAATATGGATATAAAGTAGAAAAATACTTGGATAATATCAAACTTTTCCAAAGACGACAATGAGTTGATGGCTATCCTCAATATTGTAAAATGTTTTAATGATGACATCGGTATGGATTTCAGTTTAGATAAATGTACAAAAGTAACATTCAAGAAAGGGAAAATTACAGAAACACACTGAATAGATCTAGATTTTGTCACAAAGATTAGGGAACTGGAACAAGAAGAAGCCTATAAATACCTAAGGGTCAGCGAATGAGAAGGAATAAAGAAGACACAAATAAAGGATAAAGTTTTTTAAAAAAAGCATACTGTAGGCGTGTTCGTCTGGTGCTAAATACCGATTAGAATTCACAAGACAGAATATCAGCCATAAATATTTTCGCAGCCCCTGTTGTGCAATACAGTTTCAGCATCCTTAATTGACATGAAACGAATGGATGTCAAGACAAGAGAGCTTCTCAATTGCCAGCGCATGCATCATCCTAAGGCTGATGTTGATCGTCTGCATGTATAGAGATCCGAAGGAGGCAGAGGATTAGTTCAACTAGAACAGTCTTACAAAATCACAACCATCGGTCTTTAAAGATACCGGAAAACTACAGAAGAGTGAATGATGATCTATGTCAAAGAACATAAAATAAATTATATTATTCAGTAATAAAGGAAGTCAACACATTCAAAATGGAATTTCACGTAGGTGAATAAGTGAAAATAAACCAGAATTAACATACTGCAAGGGATAAAGTGCCTAAAAAGAAAGCAAAAGCAAATGCAATATACCAAATGCAGAAATGATCACAGGATAAGCTTCTTCATGGTCAATACTCTGCCCGTTCTAAACAAGCAGATGTAGACAAACGCCGTACCCATCAGTGGTTACATAGTGCAAAGTTAAAAGCTGTAACGGAAAGATTTATCCTTGCTGCACAGGACCAACGCTTGCTAACTAGAAAATACGAAGCACACATAGTGAAAAACTGTGCTAACTCCAAATGAAAAATCTGTGATACATACCCAAAAACAATTAAACAACTTGTATCAGGTTGAACGGTGCCAGTGCTCATTTGAATATAAAACAGGGCTGACAGAGTGGGTTAATATATGCACTGGAAAATATGCAACTTTTACGGGGAGGAAACTACAAGAAGTTGGTATTAACATCAGCCAAACCCGGTTACAGACATAGGAGCCGCAAAAATTTCATGAGACTTTACAATGCACACACACAGAACAATCAAAGCTAATTATCCAGACATCGTGACCAAAAATCACAAAAAGCAGAATTTCTTATTGACTGAGAAATTCTTACAGACTGTAATGTATCTTTAAAAAAAAAATCTGAATACAAGGATCTTAAAGTGGAAATCTGAAAAATGTTGAACACAGAGATATCAATAATTTCAATAGTAATTTGAGCACTCGGATTGAGTGAAAAAGATTCCGTTAGACTCACTGAGTAGGCCATGCCTTAAAGAAATAAAAAATAAATATGTATTCAGACCTTAAGAAGGTCTTATTCGATGTGAAATGTGTGAGTTGTGAAGTTCAAAAATATTCAGTGGAAAATGTCAGGATGCCGAAAGGAAATGATTATACAATAAAAATCAAAGGAAATAATAATAATGATGATAATAATAATAATAATAATAATAATTTCTTTCTACTTATATATATAGACTTTAAATATATAATAGAAACACATTACAATGTTATTTCATCATGCGCTTTGATATTTGAAAAGTAATATCTAAAATATTTTCGATAAAGTTAAATATCTCTCTCTAGTTCTTGTGCAAAGAAAATTATACTCGCTTTGTCAATATATATATATATATATGTGTGTGTGTTTAATTATATGTATATATATGTATATGCATATATATGTATATATATATTTATATGCATAGATGTATGTGTATACTTATATGTATGTATATATATATATTTATATGTATACATGTATATATATATAGATATAAGAATATATATATTTATGTGTATATATATACATATATATATATATATATATATATATATATATATATATGTATATATATATGTGCATATATATAAATATATATATATAAGTACCAAATAATATATATGTAAATATGTAATATATATATATATATATATATATATATATATATATATATATATATATATATATATATATATATATATATATATATATATATATATATATATATATATATATATATCAATGCATGCATAATACCCACCTATATATGTGTATAAATACCTATATATATATATATATATATATATAACTATATATATAAATATTTATATATAAATAACTACCTGCCTACCTATACATATATATAAATATAAATGCCTATATATATATATATATATATATATATATATATATATATATAAATACCTACCTATATATATATATATATATATATATATATATATATATATATATATATATATATATATGTGTGTGTGTGTGTGTGTGTGATGTTGTAAATGTGCTATATTTATGTTAAAAGCATGCTCAATATAGTGAATTGTTTATGTGTTTGTGTATGTATGCATGTGTGTGTGTGTACGTACTTTAATTTAAAAAAACAAATAAATATTGTATCTTTCTAAGTTGTCAAAGCAAAGAAATATATTGAAATAATTCCGTTAGCTTTTGAAAACTGTCATAAATTTCATAATTGCATTTCTGATATCTCCTGCTACACGAATTTTGCAAACTATTTTCTCGCAAAGTGCAAAAATTCATTCAACCTGGAGAAGTTTCTATTTTTAACTAGAAGGCAAGAGCATAGCATTTATCGGCATGTTTTTATTTAATTGAAAAAGCTGACATCACCTACACACGCGTGAACACAGAATCACATATATACTTCTGCGTTATATCTACACACACACACACACACACACACACACACACACACATATATATATATATATATATATATATATATATATATATTCAACTGACCTTCTGATTTTTAAAGTATATATATATATATATATATATATATATATATATATGATTTAAAAATCAGAAGGTCAGTTGAATCCATCACTTTGGTTTCAACCTTACGGTATCCTCAGGCAATTTTTATCAAATGACCTCTTAACGCTTTTTTTTTTTTTAAATAATGAACGCTATATTATAATTAAAAAAATATATATAAACAAACGCACAACGTTGGGTGTAATAGAAGAAGAAGAAGAAGAAGAAGAAGAAGAAGAAGAAGAAGAAGAAGAAAGGGATATATCGGCGGGGGGTGGGGAATTAATTGAAAGGTACATTACATTTTTTATCCAGCCTCATATATGCTTAAGAGTAATTTTCTAATCTGTATGCAAAGACTTAAGTCATCGGATTTCTGGTTTAAAAGGTTCTTTGAATCCGGAAATGGCATAATAAGTATTTTTTCCTGTTGGCAGAGTTTGCAAATAATGTTGTGATTGTGATTGTTGTAAGGCTTTGCCTTTTTTAAAAATTTTCAATCTTAAAATCGGATCTCTGTTGTTTTCTTTTTTAAATTCTACACATAGTTTGCTAGTTTGGTAATGGCGGTAAGATTTTCTAGCTTAAATGACGCCGCCATCTTCGTTTGAAGGTAACTTCTGTACATCTTATGTGCGTTTTATTTTGGCCATTAATATCTGTTACTTTTGCTTCATAGATTATAGCTTCTGTTTTACAAGCTCTATCTAATGGACATCTGTTTTTATTTCTGCATTTGCATAAATTACTAGTGTTAACGACATTTTGCTGCTTATTAGTTTTGAGATTTCTGGCGTTTTATCGAAATATTATTATTTCTATATTATATTATTATTTATATATTTATATAATATTATATAATATATATATATATGTAATATATATACTATTATATATTACTCATTCGCTTGCTTAAACTCAAAGTTGATTCTGATTCCGCAGAACTGGGTTGGGTGTGAAAAAGTATTTGTTGTTAACATTCTTTTTTCATTCGGTTTTTCCAGTTACGAGTCCTTTTTTAAAGCTGATCGTTTTGTGTTCATTTTGTTTAGTTCTTTTTTCATAACAGATTTAATGTTTAGTATAGAGCTTAGAAAAAATTCGCTGTGTGAGATAGGCAAGAAGTAAGGCATGTAGCAACATCAGCACGGCAAAGGGCACTCGTTTAAGTCAAGTGATAGCGATTGCTCTATGAGTCGTACGATTTTTGAATCAAGCACAGGCAACGCCGGGCCATGCTGCTAGTATATATATATATATATATAATCCGATATTACCATGCCCTATTTATAACGTGTGTATATGAAATATCACTTTTGTAAGTATAAGGCTAGATTCCAAACACATTACATATATAGTCTCGACCTATTATTATATTAATAACGTGAGTATTAGTTTATACCATTAAACAATACGTGAAATGTTAGAACTATGGTATTTTATGCAAAAAAGGAGAGTTATCTCCCCTGACACTTAATACGTTTACTTAATTTCAATTTTTTTCATTTAAAATAATTTATAAATTTCATTTTAATTTTTTTAATTCTTTGTCTTTGAACTTAAGAATTTGAATGATATAAATGAGAAATAATGATATTTTAGGCAGCTGTGATTAAATAAGCAATTCTTAAAACACAATTTTAAATCATCATCAGGGGAACGCGGATCTCATAATGGTCAGAATGTAGTCCGTACCTGAAGATTGTATGTTTGCATGAAACTCCGAGTTGTGCTATCGACGTTGTATATTATGAATAGGCACTAATATATATTTATTAGCTCTGTTATATAACAATGAACACTTTTTTAAACAAATCACACCAAGCAAGGCGGGAATGCCACTATCACGTAAAGGGTTACAGAGAGCAAGAGTAAGGAGGAGTGTTTGGGGAAAGGATAAAGAAAAGGACAGGGATCAAGGTCAAGACATAAAAGATGACGATTGGCAGTACATTTGAACAAATATACGTATGTGATCTCTATCTATAAAAGGCAGGATGTATGTATATGTGTGTGTGTCTAACAAATGCACGGCCGTAATTGATAGCGATTGCTGTATGAGTCGTACGATTTTTGAATCAAGCACGGGCAACGCCGGGCCATGCTGCTAGTTTATAAATATAAGTGTAGTTGTGGACTCGACTACATATGGAGGACGTCCCAACGTTTGGATCTGAGAATAAAACAACAATCACCCCCGCCCAGGATTTTGAATCCGGATGCCAGGAAAAGCCACCTTACCAATACTTCTGGCTCTTCTATTGCAGAGCATGTAATAAATAGCAGGAATTGTGTTTTTATTTTAGTGGCGACCGTTTCTAGGCCCCACTCCTCATATCACCTCAAGGTTTCAGAGTCCTTGTATATCAGATCCCGTGGGCCTTCTCTCTGTAACCAGAGGGAATGCTTACTGGGTCTGAATTCTATTGAACTCTAGCTTTCTTGAAATTCATTTTTTCCCTCCATTCGTTATAATTAATATTAATTACATTTACACGCCTATTTTTTATATCCCAGAAAATAAACTTGATAAGACTGGGACGAAACCGGTTTTTTAAATGCCATATAAATTTTGCTTATTTCTAGCTATCGTTAAATTTTGGACCATAAAAACTTATTTAAATCTATATATGTACGTACAAGTATATGGGCGTGTATGTATATTTTTAAAACATACCCATATCTAAATTTACCTCCTTTCTAGTTGAGCACTATAATAGGTGGATTTTAAAATTTATATCTAATACCCTAATCGTCACCGGAACATGGAGATATTTAACTTGGACTATTCCACTAAAAACATCATGGCCTCCGATTATAGACAATACAAACTAACTAGAGCGTTATAAAAAGGATGAGATGGAAGTTATTCTTCTTTAAATCGATACAAGAAACTTTACAATACTACGATAAAGAAACTTATCGTTTCAAATCACAAAAACTCCACCAAGCGATAATCTAGTATCAAAATTAGAAATAGAGTTGTTCTTAATAATAAGAAAATATCCAATTTAATACAAACACCAACGACCTACAAGATGTAATGCGTGAGACATTGATAAGATCAAGAAATCTGATAAGATAATTATCAAATCGGATAGGTCTGGAAACCACTATTACATCGATGCAGAATTATACCCTGAGAAGTCAATAAATTTTATAAAAAAATGGCTGACAACTGGGAAAAAAGCTATTAAGTATGATGCCAAAACAATAGCGTGTGAACTGAAAATAGAAAATACAATCCCCAAACTACACAAACAGCAAGCATTCAACACGATTAAAATCCACAAGGAGGATTTCCTAAATAACCCCCAATACCTACTGCTTAATCCATCCAAAAATAACATCGGTATTATTAGTGTTGAGGGGTCACCCCTTTTTACACAAATGGACTCACCCAGCATATACATATACTACTGCTACGTGAAGACCCAATGGAACAGAGGAGGGGTGAAAGGTTGTAGGTAACCGGAAGAGTGAGAGTAAGTTAACAGACAGACCGAACGAACGTAGCGAGCAAGTGTCACCGTGAGCGAGCACGTAGACTCAGTAAGAAGTCATACAGCGATACTTCAATACCAAAGACTGTATAGATATTTTGCTACTAACCCGTATTCCCAGAACTACTAACCTGCATTACGAGTTTGTATTATTACGTTAATACATTATTTTCATATATTCATTCTTGGCGTTTGTTATTTATTGGTACCGGATTTCAACCCGGAATCCACAACAATTAGCAAAACCATTATGGGAAGAGCGTGTAAGTATACTAAAAAAGTCTTTAAGTGTCAACCAGTGGCGAAAAACAGCTGAAGTCATTGAATGGTTCAGTAATATAAAAAAAGAAAGCTGAATGCATATTATTACAGTTCGATATCTGTGACTTCTAGCCATCCATCACGGAAGATCTACTGATGGCCGCTAGCAAAGAACTACTGCCATATTTCTGATCAAGATATAAATATCATACAAAAGGCACAAAAACCGATTCTATACCACAACAGAAGTCCATGGACTGAGAAAAATAACCCAGAGTTTTGCGCATCCAAGGGAGAACATGATTCTGCAGAAACATGTGGACTTGACAGGATACTGTTACCACGGAGACTCAGGTTGAACTCTGATATCTCTTTGGCTGTCCGTTATTGTTGGCGACGACGCAAATTGACCGACCAGTTCATCTTTCGAGGTCCACAGAGGCCTAGTTTCTGCAGGTACTCCGTAGTTTCATGCGCTGAATGCCTAGGAGCATTATCTTGCAAAAATACGATTTTTCTCTTGAAGGTGATATTTTGCTTTTTTAGCCAAGATTCCAGGTGCTCTTTGAGGAAGGCTATATAAGTATCTGCGGTTATTTTCGTACTGACTCTCACTCTCCTCCGACCAACCATGATGCCTCCAGCAATCCCAGCCCAAGTCATAATACCTTGTTGGCATGTCAAGCGTTCATGAAAATCTCGTCCATGTACGACGCAACTTTTTCTCCAACTTTCAGGGCAATCAAGTGTTGCCCGATTTTCATCTGTCACCAGAACTCTCGAGAAATCGACTTCATGTTCTACTTTGTCCATTTCAAATGCATTTGTATGCGTACTTTTGGGTTCTTTAGAGCTTCAAGTTTTATTAATGGCAAAGAACGTCAGGAAACAACCCAAAAATGACCCTTGTCAACCCTCTTACGTACGTTTAGGAGCTGCAACAAATCTTTTCACAGTTTGGTGATATCTTCCAATTATTTTGGATATTTCGAATGTAGATTTGTTTTTGGAAAGTTCAGATATTATATCTTTCGCAGAAAAGGTCAAGTGACATTTGCGACTCATAATTGCATGATTATAATGACACTCGTTTATAGTCTGGAACACTTCTATATCGTCTTAATATTGCAAATGGCTACCGTTTGTTTCCTGTTGAGCAGAACAATAGAGTTTTTATACAGCCTGCGCATAAACCTAATCCTATTAGACTGTGAAAAATTCGTTTAATTCCGACTGGTAGGTTTTGGTGAAAATGAAAAAAATGTCACCTCGTTAATAATTTGTAACGCAGTATATATATATATATATATATATATATATATATATATATATATATATATATATATATATATATATTGATTGATTGATGCATGTTTCATTAAATAATATAGACATGTTGCGTCTATTTATTTTAAGTAAGTTCCTTTCATATTGTCTGATAAGCTTAATAACATTATCATTGAAAGACGAAAGGAAATCACGATATTCATACATGTTTGAAACCAAGTATAAGTATGTATATATATATATATATATATATATATATATATATATATATATATTTAAATAATTTAAGTAATTCTATTACATTTACTTGATTTAAAAAGAAATATAGTCTATTAGTAATTAAGAGTAAAAATATTTTAAAATTTTAGTAAAATATAACGTACTCTAATCCAGACACCCCGTCTAGAAAGAATCTTTAAGTATACAAGTACGAAAAAAAATGCCGAAAAACTTTTTGTCGTTAATAATAAAAAAAACAAACTAGATGCGATGCATTTAACGAATGTCAGAATTCGTTGAAAAATACACACCTACCCTCCCTAAACTTAACCTCTTTTTCGAACGTAACTCATAATTAATACAACAATAGTTAATAAAAATGAACATGCTACCGGCCCTATCTGATTGATTGGATGTCTTTGTATCCTTGGATTCAGGAAATTATGAATTTATATGTGCATTTAAAACTCCGTAAATTTAAAAATAAATTATTCCAAAATTTACTTGAAGTTGAAACAGAAATAATTCTTTTAATGTAATTATATAATTAAATTTGAAGATTGTAGCTTCAGTTTTTGAAACATGGTTATTACTGTGTAGCGAAGAAACCCTATTTTAAATCAGTTAATTTATAATATTTATACTCTGGAAATTTACATTGAGAACTGTTTTGTAAAAATAAAAAAAATGTCAATAAGAACACCGGATTATATATCTTACTGTTCTTTCTTTTTATTTATACACACACACACACACACACACACACACACACACACACACACACACACACACACACACACACACTGCCGCCTTTGCATTTGACTTCAATATCCCATTGTATATGTGTATATAAATATATATCTTTGTGTGTATATATACATATATAAATATATATATATATATATATATATATATATATATATATATCATGTATATATATGCGTGTATATTCATAAGCGTCTATATATTTATATATATGCATATATATATATACATATATATATATATATATCTGTGTGTTTGTCTGTGTGTGTATACACACACACACATATATATATGCATATATATATATATTTTTATATATATATATATATATATCATAAAGTTTCAAAAGCAGAAATTTAAACGAGTATCAGAAATCTATTTTTATATCTGAAACAAAAGGCTATCAAACTCAATTTTTGATATGTTAACAGTGTGAAAGATACATATGTTCACACTGTCATGAAATCGATGGTTTTAAGATGTTGATCAGCAGGGGCTGAAGTGATTTCATCTGCTGCGATATGTTCACAGAATAATAGATAGATACGTAGATGATATTCACATTGTGATATATATATATATATATATATATATATATATATATATATATATATATATATATATATATATATATATATATATATATATATATATATATATATATATATATATATATATATATATATATATATATATATATATATATATATATATATATATATATATATATATATATATATATATATATATATATATATATATACATTTTGTTCGATAATCTTAAGTCCCGCTAGTGATTTACAAATGGAGCAAGTGTGTAGTTTGGGGAGATGAGATCACTGTTAGATTGGCTGACCTTTTAGATCTTGCTCTCGCTTCTTGAAGATTATATATATATATATATATATATATATATATATATATATATAAAATTTATATATATATATATGATTTAACCAGTTAGTAGATTTCAGTTGAAAATATGAAAATAGCGTTTCTCTACATTCCAGTTGCTAGAACATTCTGTTTTTTGTCTTTATTAGTTACCTTGTTCAATTAAATTCATTTCGTATTTTGCTTTGATAAAGTCCACATTGGACGAACCGCGTCAGCAATTACTAGTTTGCCGATTGTCATTTTTATTCATATATATATATATATATATATATATATATATATATATATATATATATATACAGCTAGATGTATGTGAACAAACCATGAAAGGTTCATATATATAAACAGACTGAGAGATAAAAATGAAAAGACTGTTTAGATAAATATGAATATTCCGATAATATATATATATATATATATATATATAGAGAGAGAGAGAGAGGAAAGAGGGAGAGAGCGAGAGAGATAGAGCAAGAGAGAGAAGTGTAGATAGATAGATAGATAGATAGATAGATAGATAGATAATGAACAGACTGGGATATTTGGATATGAACGGACTATCTATCTATTTATCTATATCTAAATCTCTATCTATCAAGATAGATAGATAGATAGATAGATAGATAGATAGATAGATAGATAGATGTGAACATATTGCCATAGATGTGAACAAATATATATGTATATATAATGATAGATAGATAGATAGATAGATAGATAGATAGATGTGAACAGATTGTCATAGATAGATGTGAACAAATTGAGATAGATTGATATACATGAACAGTCTGTATAGATAGATAGATAGATAGATAGATAGATAGATAGATAGACAGACATATAAGAACAGATCTAAGAGCTGACTGCGACAGATTTTAACAGGTTTGGTGGATATATTTGACAGAGTGAAAAACAGATACGTACACATATATGAAGAAATTAGTTAGCTAGATAAATCATTAGATATATTAAAAAATAATAAGTCAGCAATAGTTATATTTATTTAATGATACATACTAGAAATAGATAAGAAGTCAAGTGAAATAAATCAATTCTCAAAATGTATGAGAATCGAAAGAAATAAAAACAACCTTTTCTATGGATATTGTGAAATAATATAGTTACTGCGTATACCCCCGACGTAAGGAGCGTCTCTTACGCTAACAAATTATATAAAAATTTCGTTCTTGAGTCATGATCTTAAAAATAGAAAGATTTCTCGACATTTTGTGGAGACGCTGAAAGTCACAATTTTACAACTTTGTTATATTTTAACAGATATATATATATATATATATAAAGACTCGAGTAAAACTGTCGTCTGCACTGTTACTAA
>CAHIKZ030000372.1:832500-862500 GCA_903632075.3 Acanthosepion pharaonis | reverse complement strand
GATCCCTTTTCAACAGTTCGGTCCTTATTTTGAAATCTAAGCTGAGATATTAATTATTGAAAAAAAAACTATAAAAGTAAGAAAATAAACATATGCATTCAAACTGACAGCATGATTATGGGTTTGCCTATCGGCCATTCTTATTCGTCTATGTGGAGTATCCCTCCAGGACTTTGGTGATCATGGCTCTCCACAATTTCCTCTTAATACCTTTTGTCTTTTTGCTGTCTTCCCCAAACCATTGTCCGGCATCCATTCACTCAAGTTCGCAAGATAGTTTATGCGTTGCTTTTTGCTTCTGTTTTACCTTCAGTCTGTCCTGTTCATATCAAAGCCCTCTTCCTCATAGGTGCCCCAGAAATTTCAGCTGCCTCTTCCTGATGTTAAGCAGAAGTGTTCTTTTTGTTGACATTGTCTCTAGAACTTCGTCGATACTCACATTTTCGGTCCAGAGTATCCTCAGTACCTTCCTGTAGAAATATATTTCTCTTGCTTCAAGTCTCTTCTTCATCTGTGGAAAGCTTGTCTAGCAATATAGAATGACTGATTTTACATAACATTTCAGTACTTGTCTCTTTGTCTCTCTCGGGCCTATTTTATCGATTTTTTTTTATGGCTCTCTTAAAAATCATTTGATATATTTTTTGATGTATTGATGACAGTTTCATATAAACAAGAATTCTCGATGAATTCGAAAAAAAAACATTAAAGAATACTCCGAGTCAAACTTTGCTCTCCATGAATTTAATAAGAGTATGTCTAACAATTTAAAATTTTTAATCGCTAAGCGTGAAACAATTCATATTTTCTGAAAGAAAATGATCGGGCATAAATCAAGGAGCATAAATGATAGAGTAAGGGAAATTACATTTATTGAAAGGTAAAAAGATAACATTTTAGGATCTGCAAACATTTAGTCTTAAACATGAACGAAAAATGTCAAGAGGATCACTAGAGTACATGCTTCAGACGTCTGCCATTTATTTGAAGGCATTGTTGAATGCAAAGTTGTTGTTAAAACATGCACATCCCTCCTGGTAAGAAACTCGTTTCCCTATGGTCTTCACAAGTGAAATGAACTTCAAATTTCTTGCCCAACTTGGAAATATGACTCCTGTTTGGAAATGCGTTGAATTTGAACAACCTTCTGTGTCTTGCTTGAACAATCTTGAAAGACTTAGTTTCGTCATATGTCTGCACACAAAAGATCTTCTGCTCCGTCGCCGAAGACATCATTTCGCTCTATTTGGTCGGGTATATCAAAATATTAACTATTTACCATCAATAATCTGAAAAGCAAAAGAAAATGAAGTCGACAGGAAAGATCTGCGAGGCCGCCACTTTATTTAAACAATCGTGAAACACCCTTCAGGCCGGTAAATGTTGGTAATATTGTTTATTATAAACAGAGCATATACTTAAATATTTTATCTATAAAAAGAATGTATAAACATAAAAATGTCTTAAAAGTAGGAATTAATTGGTTAAAAAATCGTTTTTCATCTTAGGAAAAAAGAACATATATATATATATATATCCCTTTCTAACTCTATACATCATAAAATGTTTGTGCCTGTTTCCGGCATAAAAATCAGTATGTGAAACGCTATTACAAATGCAATGACTTATCTTCTAAATTTACCATTAACTGTAATTACACATACACCCGTTACACATGCACGCACATACACAAAGACGCACACACACATAACCAAGTAATAAAAGCGGTAATTCGATTTTGCTCACCAGGCGCTTCCTCTGTAGCTAAATGGTATAGCACGTCAGGCTATATGACGGTTCCGTATAGGATAGAGTTTCGGTTCCTGTCGGAGGACACATATTTTCTATAAAAGTTCTCGGACATTCAGGCCGGTAAATGTTGGTAATATTGTTTATTATAAACAGAGCATTTATTTAAATATTTGTATCTATAAAAATAATGCATAAACAAAAATATATATATGGTGTTTCACAATTTCTTAAACAAAAGGATCTGGCACAAATCAACACTAATACTTTTTAATTTCATTTGCCTTTATCGTGTACTTTCTGTGATATTTACATCTCAAAGGATATCAAATTTTTTGAAACACCCTGTAGTTTAGCAGAAGAATTAAGAGAATCAGGACAAAGATGGCACCCGTCCCCCAACCCAGTTTTCTTGTTTTGAGCAAATGCGTAAGTTTATTGAATCCTTTGGCCCGAGCATATGTTCTTTAAGATGTTTCGTCTTTTGCAAGATGTGCGTATATAAGTAGGCACATTTTGCTTATGGGAAACATCTGTAGATTGTTTATTTTAATCTTTATTTATTTATACATTTATTTTGTTTAATTTTTCGTTTGTGCATTAGTCTTTATATATCTGCCTACCTATCTATGTTAATCTGCTCAGGTCTTCCTATGTTAGTCTGTTCAGGTCTGGTTAAGTTAGTCTGCTCATGTTAGTTTGCTCATGTCTATGTTAGTCTGCTTACGTCTGGCTATGTTAGTCTGCTCATGTCTGACTATATTAGTCTGCTCTTGTTAGTCTGCTAGTGTCTATGTTGGTCTGCTCGTATCTATTTTAGTCAGCTCAGGTTTGGCTATGTTAGTCTGTTCATGTCTGGCTGTTTTAGTCTGGTCTTCTTAGTCTGCTCATGTCTACGTTGGTCTGCTCATGTCTATGTTAGTCTGCTCAGGTCTGGCTATGTTAGTCTGTTCATATCTGGCTATGTTAGTCTGATCTTGTTAGTCTGCTATTGTTACTGCTCATGTCTATGTTAGTCTGCTCAGGTCTTGCTTTGTTAGTCTGCTCAGGTATCTGCTATGTTAGTCTGCTCATGTCTATGTTAGTCTGCTCAGGTCTGGCTATATTAGTCTGTTCATGTTAGTTAGTCTGATCTTGTTAGTCTATGTTAGTGCTCATGTTATGTTAGTCTCTATAAAGTCTGTTCATGTCAATTAGTCTGTCTTATTTTTGTCTATGTTGGTCTGCTCATGTCTATATTCAACCAATCTGGCTATTTTCTTAGAATTGTTATATATCTGCTCATTTATTTATCCTTTCTATGTTAGTCTGCTTATATCTATCTATAAAGCGATACAATCTTGTCTTATTTTTCTTTCTCTTTCTCAGAATATTCAACCAATCTGATTCTTTCTTAGAATGTTATCTATCTATATTTATTTATTCTTTCTAACTCTCTGTATCTATCAGATGATCTATACCATTTATGCATTCTGAATATTTTCTTTCATTTCTATTTATTTCTCTCTCCTCTCTCTCAGCTCCCTAATCTGGTTTTCATTTATTTCCTTCTTTCCCTTCTTTATTTTCTTTCTTTCTTTCTTTCTTTGTGCTTACACAAATGGGGCTGTTTCAATGAACATTTACCTTGAATTGTTTTCATGTAGTTTTAATACAGTTTTCGTACTTCAGTAAAATCCCTGGTGACCCTTTTTTTGTGTAGATGAGCCTGGAGAGAATTAAAAAAACAAAACAAAACAAAAAATAATCATACAAGATTTCCTTCATTTAAAAACAGAAAGAATTGTGCGTATATCGCGAGTCTCCAAGACATATCGTTCGTATTCTTTTGTCTTTTCTTTTTGTTAACTGGTACCACGGAAAGCCTGTGAAAAGCCCAGCATCGCCGTTTATTTATGTTTGCCTTTTGATTGCAAGTCAAGACAATTAACAATACTCAAGGCAGAATAACTTTGTGTTATGGGAAAATAAAGAAAACTGATTCAAGTTCTTGCTTAATAAAACATGATATATATATATTTATATATATATATATATATATATATATATATATATATATATGACTCAGTCCTCGACACAAACCGGATAATTGAAGTTATTTTGTCTTTTCCCGCTAGATAGATATATAAAAATAGGAAAAGCGGAAAATTTTCACGAGCATTATTATTATGGACGATTAGATGATCACACACACACACACACACACACACACACACACACACACACACACACACACACATATATATATATATATATATATATATATATATATATATATATATAGGCAGCATAAGCAAAAACTAAAAATCCTTGAAGCTGTTTAGATAAGAGAATTAAAACCCAAGATAAGTAAAGTCAACTACTAGTATAGCAACAAAGTCCTTAAATGTTTATAAAAAATTCTATATGTATGGGCAAAAATGGAAAAGTTACCTCCCTTCTACTGAAGAAAATAAAACTAAAAAAAAATACACGCAAACTTTGCACTTTGGGATCAAAAACGCTGCTTAAGCAGTACAAAAGAACCGTTGAAATCTGTTGACTTGACAGAAACACAGACGCCCTGAAGATGGTTCCACATGAGATTGAAAGTATTAGGTCGGTGCCAAAAATAATGACGTAATAATGTCGTTTTTTAACGTATTTTTTAACGTCAAAAAACGACATTATTACGTCATTATTTTTGCACCAACCTAATACTTGGGAAAAATAAAACTATTGGAAAAAATTTAGTTATTTATTTTAATCAATTTTCTAAGGCTGCCAAGAAATTAATCCATGAACTTGAAAAGATCACAACGAAAACTAATCGACATATGTCTCAATTATTTCACCCAAACTTTTTTATATATATATATATATATATATATATATATATATATATATATATATATATATATATATATATATATATATATGAAGAAAAAATATATACGGAAAATATATATATATATATATATATATATATATATATAACTCGACTCTCCCGTCGAATTCGACGTATGAGTGTCAAGCAGATCAGTTCCCAGGAAACCGACTGCACGACAACAGCACATGAGATTTGATTAGAGTGGTGACGACGGTTTTGCGCAGGACCATCCACACTTTTTGAAGGGCCGAATACAGAGACCTGGTGCACTACGTGCCACAAGGTCCCCAAACGACCCTCCGCAGGTTTTGAATTCAGAGTTGTCCTTCACCTAGACCAGTTGCCATCCAAAGCTATACAACCCAGTCTGTTTTGCTATTTATATAGCAGGAGGGAGAAGAAGAGGATTCGCACCTTTCCCAAGGGTATTAGAACGTATGCGAATGTAATGAATATATATATATATATATATATATATATATATAGTAGCGGCCATAATATAACATAATATAAGGAACGGAAACAACAAAGACATAAATATGTCTATTACTTAAATAGCAATGAAATTTTTACCGAATAAAGATTAGGGTGTAATGCATAAATATTATACAAAGTTACAATAATTTACTTAATTTTTTTAAAAAATAAAGATTAAATGGAACTGAAGAAATAATCTACTTTCTATGTTTATACGTTCATTTTATTGATACAAGTAAATGCTCTGTTTATAATAAACAGTATTAAACAACATTTACCAGCCTGAATGCTCAAGAAATTTTCATAGAAAATATTCGTCCTCCGACAGGATTTGAACCTGTATCCTATACGGAACCGTCATTAGCTTGACGTGCCTTTACCGATTTGGCCACAGAGGAACGCTCGGCTAATATAGATGGATTCACTGTATTTAAACGTCAATCTTACATGAATCTCTCATGTACATTCAGAGAGAGAGAGAGAGAGAGAGAGAGAGAGAGAGTCGGTTTCATGAGGCAGTTGTTTGTGGGAGGAATTTGCTTGAGTGGAACTTATATTTCACTTGGGTAATATGAAAGGAATGAGGGTGGTTCGCTACAATGGGCGTGGCATGGTTGGTCTTAGCCGTGAAGGTTAGGACGTTGTGGAACTAAGCAGTGTAATACATCTGAACACTCACCATGGAAATAACGATAGAGCATTGGCAGGCTTGTCACGTTACGTTACGGGCAAGGACGCGGAGACGCGTTTGGATTACCGAGAACGGAAAGTAAAGACTGGGCAGCTCCCGCCCATATATGGCATCACTACTCCGGCCTAATCTGGATTTTGTAATGGTAGAGTATAGCAGAAGGAGTGTGTTACTTGCTGAAGCGGTACAAAGAACATCTTTAGCTTTGTACTAGCAGCATGGCCCGGCGTTGCCTGTGCTTGATTCAAAAATCTTACGACTCATACAGCAATCGCTATCACTTGACTTAAAATATTTTTTCCCTTCCTTGCCTTTAGAGGAGTGCCTTTTGCCGTGCTGATCTTACTACATGCCTTACTTCTTGTCTATCTCACACTGTGAATTTTTTCTAACCAAATATTAAATCTGTTACGAAAAAAGAACTAAACAAAATGAACACAAAACGATCAGCTTTAAAAAAGGACTCGTAACTGGAAAAACCGAATGAAAAAAGAATGTTAACAACAAATACTTTTTCACAACCAACCCAGTTCTGCGGAATCAGAATCAACGTTGAGTTTAAGCAAGCGAATGGGCCAATTGGAGTAAAGTGCCATGCAGATTAAAATTTTTCCCACTTGTGACGAATGCAGCTATCGATCTTTTTTTTTTTTTTTGCATGCTAGCATGCTAGTTAACATTCGTGTCAGTCAGCTGTTGGCTCTCACGCTGGCCAATAGAATCTTCCTGTCTATTCGTAGCAGCCAGCTATTGGCTCTCACTCTGGCCAGTACAAAATGGGCGCAAACTACATGAAAACTGCCGTAGAAGCATGAAAGAAATTCGATTATTTCCACTATCGATAGGAGTTGGGAAATGCAAAGTCGGTCTTGGCCTTTTCCGCTAATTCGGAGCATGTGCATGTAAATTTTGGGGCAAATCTGTCGAAAATTGCGGCCGTTCATTCGTTACACACACACACACACACACACACACATGTACACACACATGCATCCTGCCTTTTATAGTTAGAGATTGTATATAGGAGATGCATTTGAGGCATGGGTTGAATTTAAGTCCCAATAGGTGCTCAAGACAGTGGCCTCCCTAAGTGAACATCCGTTCATCACGATTGGTGAAAGTTCTGGGTCCAATATGGAGGAAGGTCACAAGCCACTGAGCTGCTAGGGTTAGGTAGTGTGAGGAGAGATCAGCTGCCAATCCCTGGTCATCGACAGTATTCAAAGTGCATCCATATATAGGGCGACCCAAAAAAACGGGAATATTTGAAGTGAACAAGTGGCAACACTGCGAGACAGTGACCTTGAGCAAGTAAATATTACGCCATTTAGAATTCAAGATGAAATTCACAGTATCCCAGCTGAGATGTTGCAGCAGTCAATGAGGAATCTCAACAGCAGATTTCAAGAATGCACTCGTACAGGAGGACGCCATCTACAGGAGGTAATTTTTAAAAAATGAAAATTCCATCATTGTTTCTTAAATGGCATGTTTTAAAGTTTCAATTACTATGAATAAAATATTTTTCTTCCATCACTCTTGGTTTTATTGGATTGTTAAAATGTTCGCGTTTTTTTTGAGTCACCCTATACAATTGTATCATCAGTATAGACATTAAAAAATGGTCGGAGTATACTCTTATGAAGATAATTTATATAAAGTAGGAAAAGAGTTGGACCGGGAAACGAACATTGGGGGACGCCCACGTTGATGGCCTGGGACTCGGAGAACAGGCCATCAACAATTATCTTTAGGAACCTACTCTTTAGGAAGTTAGATGATTGATCCTTGAAAATGAACGTATTCAAAATTCGAAAGTACTCTGAACAAAATTATTTATTTTTATTTTTTATGATTAAAAAATATAAATAATGACAGTTGCAAATTTACCGATAATACAAAATACTTAATTCGGAAATGTTAAGTATTTTCATAAAAAATGAACTTGTCCATATTATTTAACTAAACATGTTTGGTAGAATTATTGCTTAGATTCGTAAAAACGAAAAATAATACGCTTGAATTCGGTCTTTCTCTCAGCCAAATGATGATGGCTTAGGGCTAGAATCTCCGACTGACACCAAGTCAGATCCTGTCTTGTGGTATTCGGATGTCTGATGAAATATAGCGAAACAGGATTATGCGGATGACATATATATTTATATGTACAGACATTTTGAGAAAAATGTATATTTATTATAATATATCTATATATATATATATATATATATATATATATATATATATATATATATATATTCAAAGTATATATATATATATACACGCACACATATATATTCATATGTACAGACATTGTGAGAAAAATATGTATTTATTATAAATTATAGCTGTGTTATTATATATAGAGCTCTATTTTATTAGCACCTGTATGAATGTGCACTTTATTATATATATATAAGTGCTGCATTACATCTGTGGTATACCAATGTAATATATCATCCACTGAGAGCCCTAGCACTAATATGATATACATTGGGTCCACGAAGAATGATTTTAAAGATAGACGGAGGCAGCATAAGTGCTCTTTCAATAATATAAATAAAAGAAATCAGACTTCCCTATCTAAATATTTTTGGCATCTGAAGGAAACAAATAGGACACCTAAAGTTAAATGGAAAATTATAAATAAGGCTAGAACATGTAAAACTTGGGATGAACAATGCCCTTTGTGCCTCCATGATAAATTGCACATTATTAAGCTTCTAAATAATAATAATGTATTAAACAATAGACATGAGTTAACGGTTTTTTGTCGACATCATCAGAATTATGGTTTGAATAATTAGCTAAAAACAAGCATACAAGATAATAACTTGATTAATCCATAGCCCAATCATCAGATTCATGGCTTGAATAATTAGCTAAGAACAAGCATACAATATAATAACTTTCATAATCCATAGCCCAAATAAATAGTTTAAATACCCTACAAAAAAGATAACCCTTTATGAAGTCGTCAAAAAACAAACGTTACGGCAGTTTTTTTTTATATGCACAAATCCCTTTCACAATAAAAAATAAAATAAAAAAATAAATAAATCTCCATAGACACGCATACCAGACTAGGATTAATACATCTTCCGTTTCAAATTTAGACACCCCCCACTTTCCCTGACTTGACATCTATGAAAGTAACTCTATACTGATACTTATTATTAACACCCAACACACGCCTACCCAATTTAAACAATTCGCCCTAGCTGTTACCATGGAAATTTTGATTTTTGATTTCAATTATTAAAACACGTAAATTTCAGAAATACGTTATTCCCAAAAAAATTTCGCTTGAAGATGGAACAGAGCTTACTTTAACTCAGTTTAATTCAAATAATTATATTGAAGTTTTCGGCTCTTGTTTTGAAACATGAGACCTCTTATGTTGCGAGTTGAAATCATATTTTTAAATAAATAATTATATATATATATATATATATATGTATAAATAAATATATATATATGATAATATATATATATATATATATATATATATATATATATATATATAACAAAACTACTATCTATTAATCACCACAGAGAACCTTCCCTGACCCCATTAGAATGTCTGACGGCTGCTCGGTCTCACGTTGTCTACTGACCTGAGATGGAACAAATACATTGAGTCAATTGCTTCGTCCACCGCAAGGAAAGTTGTCTCCCTGTGCCGCGCCAGGAAATTTTTCTCCCTGGAATCGATCCTTCAAATCTACAAACTAACCATTCGCCCTTGCATGAAGTACTACTGCCATATATGGTCTGGAGCCCATTATGTTTGCCTCGGGTTTCTTGACAAGTTCCAGCGACGGATATGCAATATTAATTGGCCCTGATCTGGCATCTCGTCTACAGTCGCTCTCTCACAGACGTCCTGTCACCTCTCTCAGTCATTTTTTACAAACACTTTCATGGTAATTGCTTCGATGAGCTGCTTTTGCTGGTTCCAAGACTTCGTGAATTCAAGCGTCCTACGAGGCTGGCATCCCGCTCTCACCCTTTCTCTGTTGAAACTGTTAAAGTTATCCGCCTCTTCTACTCCAATAGCTTCATGCCTCGCACCTCTCGCCTGCGGAACTACCTCCCTGCTCCTGTTTCCCTGATAGCTTTAATCTCCAACTATTCAAATGTCAATTGACATCTCCTGTTGCCTTGATCTATCCACTATCCACTATCCTCCTCCTTCCTATCAGCTCTCGCTCCAAATCCTATGCAACACTTTGCGTGCTAGTGGCTTCCAGCCTTGTTAGGGGTGAAATGCTTAATATATATATATATATATATATATATATATATATATAAATTATTATTTATAAAAAATTATAACTTAAGTATGTTATAAAATCACTACAAAATAGCCATTTTGTTTCAACACCCTCGGTGTCTTATCAAGTGATGATGTTGAAGATAAAATAAATGGTTTTAAAAGTTTCAGATTAATTAACGATCCTACACTAGGGGGAAACATTGTTACAAAAGCTAGAATAACCAATCAAAAACAAGTATAGAAAGATTCAAAAGCTTGACAACGAAATCATGCTATAATAGCTATTCAGATCTTTAAAATACGTGTAATATTAAAAATAATTTATACTAACTAATAATTATAAATTTACATGATAAAATTTAATATTAAAATTAAAAACTGGCGATTTTAAAATCCAAATTTAATCACTATTAAGTTTAAAAACTACAAAATTATTGAGAAAAGAAAAAATATATATGTTTATTCAATTCATTTCTTCATTGAAATTACGTTCGACAAGACGCTACAATATATCCGACGAGACAGGAACATCACTACAAACCTTTATGAAAAAAGGAAACGGGGAAACCAACACCTATACACACACACACAGTTAAATGTGAATACACTCTACATACACATAGACACCGATAGATACACGTACACACATCCACAGACAATGACATAGACAATCAGATACCACAACCAATAAATATTTAAGACTTAAAGTATCATTAAATAAATGCTAACCACATATTAAATTATAACTTAAGCGAGCAAATATACAAAGATAAAAATAGTTAAAAATAATATTATTTAATATATTAAAACGAAAATTCCAAAACCATAAATATCAATAAAAATATATTTTAATCATATAAGTTGATAATAGTTTCATTATATATTAGGCAAAGAAAAACCAGGATAAAGAAACCCACAGAAATAAGTGTACATTCATACGCATATACATATATATACACGGGCAGCAAACACAAATTAACACGCATAAACATACACTCATACATACATATACATACAGAAATACATACAAATAAATATATAAACATAAACATATACGCACATATACATATCTATGATAACAATTACACATGCACACATATACATATAAACATAAATACACACATATACACACATTTTTATGCACACATACTCACACACATATATATATATATATATATATATATATATATATATATATAAAAAAAAAGTCTTATATATATATATATATATATATATATATATATATATATATATATATATGAAAACTGACTGTTGTAAAATTTAAATACTGATATTTATAAATTAATGTTCAGGTAGCCGATCTGTTTATTTAACTATGGAGAGAAATTACCTATAATATTGTTGTGCTATTGTCTATGTAAGTAAAATGTTGGTAGCGTCATTTAAGACGAAGTAATTGATGTGAATTTATTAATTAAACCGTTTGCAGTGGTTAAAATTATAAAAAAAAAGCTGGGTAACAAACAAGTAAACGCCATCATTCTAGGGTTTTAATCATTTAAATGGAAAGCATTATTAAGTTATTTTATTTAATTAAACATTGTCTTAATTATTTAAGTCCTTAATTCGAGAGAATCTATTTTTGTATACGGGATGACGGCAAGGAATTTCTGAAAAAAAAAACAAACCCGAAAATGCATTTTAAATAATCTAAATGCCTTCTTTGAATTTAAATTTCAGTTCTATTTGAAAGATAATGGCCTAAAGCTAATCCAAATTAAAAGAAATATTTAAGGCATTTTTAAAACAGCACATTTCTTCATCATTTATAGACTCATCAATCCGCCATTTTGTATGAAAAATATAAACAGCAAACTCACTTTAAAATCCAATATTTATTCCAAGAGATGTATTTCGGAGACTATTAGTAAATCCAAGACGTAATTCACTGGATTTCTTAAAGTAATGCTTACCTTTTAATTAAAACAGACTGAAAATGATGAATATCGGAATTCTGACTAAAACATAATTTATAGCTTTCTACTACAAATACCAGAATAATCAAGAACCTATACTGACAGCAAACGGCATTCATGCGCACAGAGAATGAGTTCAGCGGATATATAAAAATAGAAGGTAAATTTTCATTTTAACTCCCGAGCGCTAATATCCCTTCAAATGTTTCCAAAAGAGTCTTATTTCCGTGCAAATATACATGCTGAACTCAAATCAACAATTAGATCATGAAGAAACCTACCTTTTTGGATGTTAACGACCGAAAAAAAAACTGCGACAAATACTTCCTTTGTTTTCGGAACTCCTAAAATGTGGTATTGTGGTATATGTATGATTGATTGGTGATGGATGAGTTCTTGTGTGAATTGGATAAATTGTATTAGATGAATGGGTCGTGATTGTGATTAACTATGACTAAGATAGATAGCAAAGACCAGCCCTTCCCCACTCCTCCTTTGGCCATATGCCACAATTATTATAATTTATACAACAAATATATCACCCCCCCCACACTTCATTTCATGATCAGGTATTTTTGTAGAAAAAAAAGAAAATGGAAAAAAAACGAGATTTGAACTCGTTGACATAATTATTTTCTATGGCATAGAGTTTTTGGTTGGTTCCCTGTGAATATGTGGTATTGTGGTATATGTACGATTGATTGATGATGAATGAATTGCTGTGGTTTATGAGCAGATTTTAAGGAATGTATCGTGAATCTGCTTATCTAGGTCTAGGATAGAACGTGTTGACCAGCCTTAACCTCATTCTTCTTCGGCCATGTTCCAAAATTGTTCCATTTAGAACAATAAATCATCCTACGAATTGAACTTGAGGCTGTTGCATATGTTTGTACCGATTTTGAGAGTAGTGTTCAACAAGTGGTTCCGGAGGATCTCCGCCAGAGTATCCGGGGGTGTAATTACGCTGTTGAGTAAGGATAAGCATAGTAGGAGGCAATTAAATGATTACAGGTCAATAACTCTACTCAAAATATAGTTATGGATTGTGGCCAAGATGCTGACGGGGCATTGACAGATTTTGTTAGCGCCGGAGCAGACTTGTGCTGGCAAGGGCCGAATAATTCAGAACAACCTGCATCAGATCCGCGCGATCCTAGAGGGTGTAAAAGACGACGATAGAGCTGGGCTGATCAAATTGGATCAGTCCAAGTTGGGGTGTCATTATCTTTTTTTTTGTACGGTTCGTATGTATTTTTGTACAAAAAAAGATAATCACACCCCAACTTACGTACACACATCCTCCCACCATCCATCTTCAATCATCAAACATGTTGGAATTTTTGGGTACCCTGTAAGTACTAGTGAGCTAGCCAAAATAATCTGACTAATTTTATAGTTCACCAATAGAAAGGTTAACCAATCAGAAGGCTCGAAATGTTCAATCCGACGTGTATAAAGGCAGCCATTTTGTTTTTTCTCCCAAAATATCTTTAACTGCCAACCTCTGATATCGTAGACGTAAAGAATTACTTAACAGCTGCTACTTTCTCCGAATATTCACTGCCACCCTCTGATATTGAACACATTACAGACTTCACTGGATTATATATCCAGAGACTACGGCAAACATGGTCAACAAAACAAATACTCATATCAATCAGCTGCATGCTATCTGATAACTCATCAAACATAAACATTTTCAATAGCAAGAAAAATCCATGTGACGAAGCACTAAAAAAGTGGATACACAGCAACTCAAAAACAAAAAAAGACATATTGTCTAGTTTAACTCACCATACAAAAAAACCCCGTCAAATCAAACTTAGAAAGGACATTCCTATATTTAATAGAAGATCTTTCCTGAAACAAACCGATTAGCAAATATATTCAACAAAAATAACATTAAAATCAGTTACAGCTGCACAAAAAATATAACACAAATAATAAAAACCACAACAAAAATAAACAACCTGTAATAATGCAACCAAGGAACCTCAATGCAACTGCTGAAATACAACATGTCCACTCCAAGGTAACTGCCAATTTAGGAATATAATATATAAAGCCAAGGTAAGTGCAAACAACAGAACAATATTCTACATCAGTGCCACTGAGAGACCATTCAAAAAAACAAGAAAAAAACAACCACTACCTTTTATTTCCAACAGAAAATACTCAAACAGCACTACACTATAGGGATATATGGCATCTAAAAGACAGGAATATTACAGCAAGTATAAGCTGGGAAATATTGAAAAACGCACTTGCCTACAAGAACATTACAAAGAAACGCCTACTTTGCCTACACGAAAAGGCAGCAGTAATTTCTCATACCGAACAAATGAAATTGCTAAACATAAGATCAGAAATAATTTCTAAATGCAGACATGAAAACAAATACCTGTTATCATAATTTATACCAAACGCATAAAAAATACCAACTAACACTACTACCATTGACCCTATGAACATGAAAAGAGAAACCACTGACGTCATAACACTATCAATAATTTCTAGTTCAAACTACAATCATAGTAATTTAATTATTGTTACTACGACACCACTGCCATTACTACCATCGCTTCTAACATTTTACAATAACTATTTGCTGCTACAATTGTTATCATCACCAGCTCCTCCCATTTTTACTACCGCATCAAAATTACCTTACCGCATAAGTCCATAACTACTAACGCATCACAATTAGCATTAACTCATCAGTCCACAATCATACTGCCTTCCCTCAGCGAAATTAACACCAACGCATAAATACTGATAAGTATTATAAATTGGAGTTTCTACCATTTACAAAAGCGTAGGTGTCAAAAACAAGCAAATAATCGGCTTTAAAATCATAACAAAACAGCATGTTTCAAAAATATAAAATAATAACAATTTTATCCATCATAATCTTAAACAGACCGCATCATTAAAATAAAATAAAAAATAAAAAAAAATAAAAACAAACAAACAGACGGATAGAAGAAGTGTGAACGCACGTGCATACGTATATATATATATATATATATATACGTGCGAGAAAACATTATACCGGGAACAAAATAGACGAACAGTCAGCGCGTTGACATTGCGGCTGACGAAAGATGTTCGCCACACCACAATCCAACATTAAACACCGCGACCAATTCCGTACGGATGTACGCAACGACACATGGTTACGCCCGGTCCCACACTGTTCATATATGTTTATATATATGTGAGGTATAATGTGTAAGCGTGAGTGTATGTATGTCTGCGTGCGTATGAGTGGCGTTCCGACGACAATTTTTCCTCCCACTACCATAAAAACACTGATATACGCAACCATATATAAGCCCATAATTTAAAAAAAATATCCGTTTCTCTGACGATCACTAGTTGCGTGAAACCCAGGTTCACAAACTCACATCGATACAACTATATATATATATATATATATATATATATATATATATATATATATATATTTGCTTTACTTAGTGTAGTGAGGACTTTTACTTAGTTACTTTTGTTTTACTCGTTTTGGAGGGTTTTTCTTTGGACTCTGAACTTGATTCTGGACGATTGTTTTCGCCTCAATTACATGGTGTTCTTTTGTTTTTTTTTATCCCTTGGGTATTGGTTTGTTCATTTTTTCAGACGAGTATAATTATTTATATAACTATTTATAGTGTGTTCGTTTTTCCAGACGAGTATAACTATATATATATATATATATATATATATATATATATATATATATATATATATAATCACCCCATACAAGGCAATGAAGCTATTAAAATAATAATAAAGACAAAACCAAAATCCTAGTAAGCAGAGAAAACAATAAAAGAACAAAAATTCAGACGATGACGATTGACACTGCATTTAAATTTTTGAAGATCATGCTCGAGTGGGCAGCCAGATACCGGAAGAAAGTTCCACAAGCAAGAAGTGCAGTAGAAGAAACTGTTAACATAGAACTTACGGTTACATCTGGCCGTTTATAGTGTAAAATGACGAAACCTTGCCGCCAATCTAGTACTGCATAAAGTCTGGGTAGCATAGCGAAAAGCTCATCCGAACAATAACAATGAAATTACGCACAGAAAAGTCACAGCTATATTACGGAAAAGTGACTGAAACCAAGATGCCAGGTGAGGACCAATAACATTTCAGATTCTTCCTTGTATTTTATCAACATTCTCTAAATATATAGCAGGAGTATCAGAACAGATGTCTCCACAACATTCTAATCGAGGGCGAATGGTAGTCTTATAAATAAATAATAATTATATCTATATCTATCTATATAGAGAGAGAAAGAAAGAGAGTTAAGGAAGAAAATTAGATCGAAGAAGATTGAAAAAACACGTATGCCATACAGACAAACACAGATATAGATATGTAGATAGATGGTGGGAATAGACCGAGATAGATAGATAGATAGATAGATAGATAGATAGATAGATATGAACATAGGGACAAACACAGATAGACAGATAGGTAGATATATATATATATATATATATATATATATATATATATATATATATATATATATATATATATGATAGATAGATAGATATGAACATAAGGAAAAACACAGATAGATAGATAGATAGATAGATAGATATGAACATAGGGATAAACAGAGATAGATAGATAGATAGATAGATAGATAGATAGATAGATAGATAGATAGATATGAACATAGGGACAAACACAGATAGATAAACAAATAGACAGAGAGACAGATATATATGGACATAGGAATAAACACAGATAGATAGATAGATAGATAGATAGATAGATAGATAGATAGATAGATAGATATGAACATAGGGACAAACACAGATAGACAGATAGATAGGTAGATAGATAGATATATAGATAGATATGAACATAAGGAAAAACACAGATAGATAGATAGATAGATAGATAGATAGATAGATAGATAGATATGAACATAGGGATAAACAGAGATAGATAGATAGATAGATAGATAGATAGATAGATAGATAGATAGATAGATAGATATGAACACAGGGACAAACACAGATAGATAAACAGATAGGCAGAGAGATAGATAGATATTGACATAGGAATAAACATAGATAGATAGATAGATAGATAGATAGATAGATAGATAGATAGGAAAATATTGAAAATATCCCGACCCCAGCATCAACATATGATTCTCAACCAGTAATCGATCTTCTCAGACCACGAGGTTCCTTGTGTCTGTCTTCCGAATCAAACCTCAATTCGGATACTGCACTCTACCGAAGATAACAGGAGCTCTAACCCTCGGCAAAGCAAGCTCAGTGTTCCTCCACCGCTATGGTTGAGCCACGCTGCCACTCGACCCATCTCTTCCTTGATTCTAAAGATCAATGCAGTTGTCATGGAAACGCATCTTCGATGATAACTGAAATTGCCTCGACACCTCGGCCGACATCCCGAACTGTCAGCCACAGTATGATATCAAACAATTGTTGCTATGAATATCTTAATGCCTTTTTAAAAATGACTTTATTTCGTGCTTTCGTTTCTGTTTCTCGTTTATTACACACACACACACACACACACACACACACACACACACACACACATATATATATATATATATATATATATATATATATAGTGTTTTGTGTAGGGCAGCAGATCATTGTTCATTCATTTCGGGTCACATGTAGACATTATACGATGTCATGTTTGATGATGAATATCTCTGTTGGATTGTCGATATAATCTGATGATGGCTGATGTGAGCCGAAAGCTTAGCTCGAGGAACACCATAGTAAAAAATATCCAAATGATGGACAATTTTATCTTTATTTTCTCCCGAAACTAAAGCCAATATACGAAGCTTTGAACGGCTTATGATCAAACATAATAGACATTCGTTTTCTGTTATATTAAACTATATATGTCTGAATATATATATATATATATATATATATATATATATATATATATATATATATATATATATATATATATGCGTAGGAGATGTGATCAAATAGTATCGGGAGTGTTGCTAAAAGAAAACTACAACACATATCAATTCAGTACTTAATCTCCTTAGAAGTAGTCGCGTACCGAAGCCACACACTTTTCCATTGAATAAAACATTCTTGAAACTCCTTTTTTGGTAAAGTGAGCAGCTCCCATGATGGATTCTCTTGGATTTCGTAGCCGTCTTGAAATCTTGTTCGTTTCAAGTAGGATTTGATTTTTGAAGAGGGAAAAGTTCAAGAGGCAAAATCTGGTGAATATAGAGTTTGACGGACCTGGGAAATGCTGCTCTTGATCAACAACTGCTTCACAAGACATGGTTATTGATGGAATCTCTGTAGTGTTTTAGGCGACCACACTCTACACACTTTCCTTCCGAGCACTCCTATAAACAACGGATGTGAGCGAGAACGTTATAACTTAGTGTTTATGCGCGACATGGCTCAGTGTTAATCTGTGCGAAGCGGTTATATTTTACCTCCAGTAGTTCTGTATATATGAAGAAACAAAATTCTGAAGCATATCCTTACTTCTTGTTTTCTATTGCTTAGCATTAAAAAGTTTTAACAAAAACAAATTAATTATAAATATATATATATATATATATATATATATATATATATATATATATATATATATATATATATATATATATATATATATAATAATTATTATTATTAAAAACGAAGACTTTAAAAAGTCATGGTGATATTTTATTTCGATTCTAACTCATCAGACCAAACATTATCACATTAAAAATGGATAAAAATTTTTTCGAGGCACAAAACAAATATCGAAGCATAAATTATGTCAGTTTAAAGAGATATATCGAAGTCGTAGTGATGGGAGCAGACATGTTGACCTAATTATCCCGGATGTGCACAGTGAAGTAGAAAGGTATCGTCAAATTTTATATATATATTATAATTATTTAAAAAAAATATGATTCCATCGCTACATAAGTGTTCTCATGCTTCAAAAACAGAAGCTGAAAACTTCAATTCAATTATAGTTCTTTTACATGTTCAAGCGAATTTTGTTTCAAAAACAGAAGCAGAAAACTTTAATTCAATTATAGTTCTGTTACATCCTCAAGCGAATTTTGGATTCCAAAATTCACTTGAGGATGAAACAGAACTAGATACTTTAAACTTTAATTTAATTTATATAGTGATAATATAGGCTCTACTTGTGTATCGAGCACTGTTTTTTTTAAATAAAAACATAAATGCTAAAGAAGTTTGAATGATTAACCTCACGGTTCTTTCCTATTTTTGTGTATATTTACACACACACACACACACACACACACACACACACACACACACACACACATATATATATATATATATATATATATTAATGAATAAAAATGACAATAGGAAAACTAGTAATTGCTGACGCGTTTCGTCCAATGTGGACTTTATCAAAGCAAAATACGAAAATGAAATTAATTGAACAAGGTAACTAATAAAGACAAAAAACAGAATGTTCCTAGCAACTGGAATGTAGAGAAACGCTATTTTTATATTTTTAACTGAAAATAACGTCAGTATTTGTCACGTGTGGAGAATATTGTCATTATATCTGTGTTGATGTATTCAACCATTTTCTTTTGATTTTATGAATCTGTTGTGCATATTTGTTTTTGAGAGCAGTAAAGTTGTTAAGAAAGGTGAAATGGGGAAACAACTTGGGCGTAGTTTAATATTTGTGTAATTTTCTATGGCTGCACTCTCCAGAATTTCCCTTCAGTGTGAGTTATTTTCTTTTTTTATGAGTGTAGCATTTTTAAAATCAAAATTATGGTTGAATTTATTTCTATGTATGACTAGTGCATTAGCTAAGTTGTTTTTTTTGTGAGGTCTCTTTTGTGCTCATAGTTTTCCTATTTTTACTCATTAATATTGTCTTCTCTACTGGTTAAATCGGATAAATTTTCATATATATATATATATATATATATATATATATATATATATGTATGGCGATTATTTCATATATATTACTTCTTATATATTTGTTAGACTGACCACAAATTCGACAAAGACCTTGCATACTTCACCCCTTGAATACTTCACCCCTTGCATACTTCACCCCTGGAATACTTCACGCCTTGCATACTTCACCCCTTGAATACTTCACCCCTTGCATACTTCACCCCTTGAATACTTCACCCCTTGCATACTTCACCCCTTGAATACTTCACCCCTTGAATACTTCACCATTTTACACCAACCGAACTAAACCTTTTAGTGATTTTGATAATATAGACGTCCCACCTTGCTCACACTGAACGAGAAATTCCACGGAGACTTGATTCATTTTGATGATGGTGCAAAGAAATGCACTACACTGAGAGACCCTGTTCTTTTACCTATCGCCTGTTATTAAAAGTTAGAATATATTTTTGAATTATAATAATTTTTTTGAAGATTATAATGATTAGTTCTACTAATTAGCCCATAGATGGAGAAGAATAGATGGATTTGTACGTCTCCTGAGGGTACTGACCTGCAAGAGAATAATGGTTGCAATCCGAACACAGGTCACTGATTTCTAATTTCAATCCCTTATACATTACACCACCCTCACATCCAAGCTTACAGCGCATTGTATATAATAGAGCTCAGCCATCTAGGTACTGGCCAGGCTCGACGTTGAAGCTTTGATTGCAAAGGGTGTATTAGAGTCGCAAAACGACTCATCGTCCGTTCCTAAGAGTGATACGTTCAAGCAATGCCTGGCAGATATGCAGTTGGATCTACAAGAGATACAAGACAAGTGCTGGCAGAACAAAGCAGAGGAACCTCAAAGAGATGTCAGTGTTATTTTCATTTTTTGCGTAATTTAGACGTCATTTAATCCATCGTGCCCTGTAGATGCATCCCACTCTATCGCCGGAAAGATCTTGGCACAAGTCACCGCCATCAATGTCTACGAACGGTACGTCTCAGAGGTATAATATGGATTTAGATCAGTCAGAAACACCTTGGATATGATGTTTGTAATAATGTAACTGTAAAACAGTGCATTTTGTAAAATATTCTTTTCTATTCTTTATTTATCGGCGTGAGTGCAATTTTGGCCGCTATCAATAGAAACGCTTCTTTGGCCTTTACGTGAGTGCATCGCGTGCCGGCAGACGTTTGTAAATACCATCCATCTCTTTCGGGATGGCATGATCGTTAAGTTGCTCTCCAAAGATGACATCAGGGAGCCTTTTGAAATCAGCGTGAAACAAGTATCTTATTCGCGTGCACGCTATCTTCTGCAACGCAAGGCTTAGAGGAAAGAATCTATATTCGATATTGTCTGGAAGAAGGCTCCCCTTATGACCTTCGTCGTGTCGTTGCCAAAACAAATAATCTTCAACACCGTCTCCAGAAGGGCCTCTTGCCTTTCGATTGTCTCTCGTGGATCCGAACCGTAGCTGAGGCTTGATCGATTCTATATTGGCCTGACAAGAATGAAGTGCTTTATCATCATGCACCAAACACCAACACTCTGAATCAGCAGGAGGTTGGTGTTTGTATAATCAACATTGATAACTAGGAGCAGAGGGATTGATCAGCATAGTTAATATCCAGTTTGTGAACGTTGATACCTTCAAATACCTGTGTAGCAAGCACTCCAGGGATCGTTCACTAACAAAAAAATGACGCTCGAATCAGCAAACTAAGCAAGGGGACTTCTAACAGAGTACGAGACCTGTGCAGCCTGTCAAAGAAAGTAAAATGTGCAGCTCAAAGGGCCTCTTTCTCCTATACGAACGTGTACTTTGTACAGTATGTATATCAAGAAATTTGTAAAGTCTCACATGTGGGCTCCTTGCTTCACACTTGATAACACGTTACAGGATCGTATCGATAACGTTGAATGTTTGAGCCTTGCGAACTCGATCAGCATCGGAATCAATGCTCATCAAGCCACAGATTATAGGTCATTTTGAGATCAGCTACTTTCGTTTGATAATCTTGATTTAAGGATTAATTTCCATTTTACATTTGATTTTTATATAGAATATTTGGCAAAGGAATGCTAAACAAATTTCGTCAATTAAATTTACTTTGAAAACATTATATTTTGTTTTGATAAAAAATAGGAAAAATACTTTAAAAAATTCTTACATTTTTTTATTTATATATATATATATATATATATATATATATATATATATATATATATATATATATATATATAATAAAAAAAAGAAGAGGTGCCGCAAACGTTTTTTGGTTGTAATGTGGATTTATTTAGAAAAAAAATATTATGCTTTGTTTGGCATAATTTTACAATTAAATTATGGAAAACAAAGCATAATAAAAAATAAAATTATGGAAAACAAAGCATAATATTTTTTTCTAAATAAATCCACATTACAAATCAAAACGTTTGCGGCACCTCTTTTTTTTTTTAATATACATACTTTTCTCTGGTTGGAATCACTACAACCTCTTTCTTTTATATATATATATATATATATATATATATATATATATATATATATATATATATATATATACCGTGTACCTCCAGGACATATGCGATTGTGGCTCTCCATAATTTTCTATCATTCGCTGTGATTTTCTGAGGAATATTTGTTACCCCTTACTCTCCCTGTATTCACGTTCTGGCATCCGTTTACACGTGCTAGTTAGGTTAGTTAGTCGTTGTTTTCCTCTGCGCATCTCGACTTCAATATGTCTTGTGCTTGTCAAATTCTTTGAGCCCTCTTTCCTCATTACACGTTCCAGAAATATTAACTGTCTCTTTCTTTTCGATGTAAAAGTGTCATTTTAGTGTGCATTTTCTTGAAAATTTCAGGAGAACCACATTTTAGAGTTGCTTCAATTCTTCCCTTCGTGTGTGAGGAAATTGTTCAACAATCATTGTCATATAGGAAGTTGTTCAACATTCACTGTCATGTAGGAAATTGTTCCACATTCACTGTCATATAGGGATTTGTTCAACATTTACTGTCATATATGAAATTTGTTCAACAATCATTGTCATATTGGAAATTGTTCAACATTCACTGTCATATAGGAATTTGTTCAACATTTACTGTACTGTCATACAGGAAATTCTTCAACATTCCCACTCATATAAGAAATTGTTCAACATTCATTGTCATATAAGAAATTCTTCAGCATACAAGAAATTGTTCAACATTCTTTATCATATAGGAAATTGTTCGATATTCATTGTCATATAGGAAATTGTTTAACATTCACTGTCATATAGGAAAGTATTCAAGATTCACTGTCATATAGGACATTTTTCGACATTCACTGTCATATAGGAAATTCTTCAACATTCACTGTCATATAAGAAATTCTTCAACATTTATTTTCATATAGGAAATTGTGCAATATACAACAAATTGTTCAAAATTCATTGTCATATAGGAAATTGTTCAGCATTCATTGTCATATAGGAAATTGTTCAGCATTCATTGTCATATAGGATGATAAATATTAGAGCAATTTTCTTTCTAACAGTGTTTTCCTTGATACTTCGCTTATCTTTGGGAAGGCATCTTCGGTTAATTCAGTGCACTTATCAAACATAAATATACATGAATATACAATTAACTATCAGTTGCTTATAATTTCTGCCCGCAAATATAGTGAAATGGCCGTGTGTATAAAATATATGTGTAAATCTATTAAGGTTGACATATATAGCAGGAATTAGTTTAATGATGTAATATAGGAATAATTTAAAATATATCATCCAGTCACATATATCGTATAATTCAAAAACAAAGGCCTATAAATAAACTGACAAAACTGCTGTGTGTGCGTATGTTTGATTTTGTGTATGTGTATATGTGACACAGAATAGGCGAGAAAAGACATTAAAATGTAGATAGATATATAATTTGTGATTGTGAATCGGTGGGAGATAAAGAGAGAGAGAGAAAGATAAAAGAGAAACAATGTGCAGACGAAAGAGAAAGAGAAAGAGAAAAGGTCGACCTACTGCATGAGTAAGCAATAAAATGACCCCTGATAACGGGCAACATTTTCGTACAGCGTCTTTGAGGCACAGATAAACACATACCATTCGAAGAACCTCCTTCTGATGAATTATATATGAAATGATAATCATATTTAGATAGATTAATAATTCAATACGTACTTTTATTGTGTTCTTTGGAGATGAAACGAAAGTACGTCTGCGATGGAAATACGTAAAATTGCCAATAAACATTTCACGGCAAGCGAGGAAGAAATTTTGGATGTTTAAAAAAAAAAGCCGATTTCATAGATTTGCAGAAATCAAGATGTCTACATTGGCAAATATTTATAACAAAGCTTGTTTGGATGCCATATTTTCTCTTTATTTAATACAATAATTGATGACAGGTGATAGAATAATTAAACAAGCAAGAAAAAATGTATCTTCGGGAAAGCAATGTTGTCAACAAAAGGGGTATCCCAAGTCGTGACTTACACATCGGGGACGTCAAAATCATTTAAATTTTGAAATGAAGGTGGAATAAGTACAAACGTCAAAATATGTGACACGAAAATATGTTTATTAAAAATAGTTCAGATTTTATTATTGTTTCAAAAACGAACATTTTATATTAACATATATATAAAGAGTGATAGAAAAGTAACTCCGTATTTTATGTATGAGTGGCCAGTCAGCAGTCTTGAGTTCGTGAAAAACGAGAAAAGCTTAAGAATATATATATATATATATATATATATATATATACATACATACATATATATATATATATATATATATATATATATATATATATATATATATATATCAATTCATGAATCATTCATACAAAAAGCAAATATAGAGGTTAATGATTTAAATGGCGAGAATACATCTTCGCAAACAATATAGATAAGATACACCAACCCCGAATCTGTATATGAATGATATGATCCCTGTTCATAAATTCCAGTTGCGTAAGGTCTTTTTAATTTTTAATTTTTTACAAGATTTCGTCTGTTTCTACAGACATCCTCAGGTATGGAAATAGATTTTGTTCTTGTTTTTACTTCTCGGTAATATATATATATATATATATATATATATATATATATATATATAGTTTAAAAAAACTAGGTAATCCGTATGGGTAAACCTAAGGAGGATAAAATCCAGAGAGCTCAATGTAAATCCAGAGCAAATAATTTAAATAAAAACAGACCACTTTAAGGTTCCATGCAATAAATTATTTCACCATATATATATATATATATATATATATATATATATATATTCGACTCTCGCATCGTATTCGACTATGAGGGTCAAGCAGCTCAGTTCCTAGGAAGCGACAGCTAGACACTTGCACATATGATTTGATTATAGTGGTGAAGTCTTTGGGCCGAACCAAGCACACTTTTTGAAGAGCCGGATACAGAGCTGGGGGAAGAAGTGGATTCATGCCTTTCCCAAGTGTATTAGCACGTAGGTCAATGTGTTGGATTCGGCTCCAATTCCTCAATCCAAGCCGCTATCCATTTCTCCACCGTGCCTCCTCAATATATATATCGCACTTCGCTTTTGTGGTACTCTCCAGTCAAGTTTAAAATATGAAAATGGGATGGAAACGACGTAGATATTTACACTTATATATATATATATATATATATATATATATATATATATATATATATATATCAACAGTTGCTATTATCATTAAAATTTCCAGAAACATTATTTTTTTACTGGGTACATCTGTGTGTGTTGTTAATCTTGATCTTATTTTCGCAAACATGCCTTGTTGTAATAAGATATGCTGGATACTCTCATGGTATATATATATATATATATATATATATATATATATATTCTACTCTCCCATCGTATTCGACGTATGAGGGTCAAGCAGCTCAGTTCCTAAGAACCGACAGCCCAGACACCTTCTCATATGATTTGATTATAGTAGTGAAGGCTTTGTGCAGAACCAACCCCACTTTATGAAGGGCCGAATACAGAGACCCTGTTGTACCGTGTGCCACAAGATCTCCGCAGGTTTTAAATTTAGAGTTGTCCTTCTCCTAGACCAGTTGCCATCCAAGACTATAGAACACAGTCTGTCCTGCTATTTACCCATAGCTGGGGAAGAAGTGGATTCATGCCTTTCACAAGGGTATTAGCAGGTAAGTGAATATAATGGATTCAACTGGAATTGAACTCGGCTCTCCTGAATATATATTATATATATATTAAAACAATATGAAATAATAATAAAAAAAAATATATATATATAACAATATATATATAAGCAACCGGTTTCGCTCCTGCTCGTCATATATATTCCACGGGAGATTCAAAATTAAAACATAGAAATGTACAATAAGAATAGGTGGGAAAAAAAATATATATATATATATATATATATATGTTTGTATATATATAAGAAGGAACTAGAGGCAGATGAAAAAAAAGTCCCAAGGGGGGGAACACTCACGTTGTTTGTCAGGCTTCCAAAGAAAAATTGCAGGACCCAATAAGAATGGTAAAAAAATGCCTCCAGAACCTTATAGGTGAAATACAGAGGTGACCAGATGACCAACACGGTTGTTTGAACCAGTCGACGCTAAATTTGGCGGCACAATCCTTCAGGTGAAATTTTATTTCGATCATATATATATATATATATATATTTATATATATATATATATATATATATATATATATATATATATATATATATAGGGTGTGATGGATGAACTTTCGTCTAAATTACGCAAAAATGAAAATAACACTGACATATTTACCAAAATTTGATCTTGAAATACTCTAAAAAGTAAATTCATTCAATAAAATCGCCATTGGCTTCATCATGACCTCCAAGTGACTTCGGAATCTCCTGTAGTTCTTCTGGACGGTATCATTGTTTGTGTTGGTGAATGCTACAAAGAAAGAGCCTCCATTTATCTGGGATCAAAGTGTAGAATCTGTTCTTATCTCTAATATTAACCGTTTTCTTATAAGGAATCGTTCGTTAATGACACAGGTTTTCTCTGTCTCTTTACTGCCCTATTGATGTTCATTTTGGATAAGGTAGGTCTATTTTGGACAAGGTAAGTAATTACTTGTCACACTGAGAAGACCTTCACAAAATTCCGGAAATCTATCCATATTCCTTCCGTGTCTTGTCAGCACAGGAATGTAAATAGCAAAAATACCATTCACAAACCAAAACGTCAATCACAGTAGAACTGACTGCAAACGTTTTCACCGTTCCATATTAATAGACAAATCAAACAGACGCATGCTGGGATTTGATCCTAATCAATATTGTTTCGGAAGAATTTTGAATTCACAGACTCTCAAGTTTGCGCTCACAGATTAAAAGAAGAACCCCTTTCCAGACCCGCAGGGAATTGTCTCAGAAGTTGGCAAGCTCCCATGTTATTGTCGATCATCATCTCTTGTCAATGGTTAAGGTAAAAAAAAAAGCATATGGCGTGCAAATGGTTTTCATCAAAGTGAACAGGTCGTCCAGAGTCTGTGATTTCGATATTCACCTCCTTGAAACAGGAAGACCATTTCTGTGCTGTTCTGTCAGTAACTTCATTCACAAGCAGCTTTGTCATTATTGTGTCCTTGATTAAAAGCAAAGAGAAGATGTCCAACATGTTCATTCTTGTTTACTCGGCATTTCATCTCAAACGGATGTCTAAACTGAAATAAAATGTTAGACAAAAGTTTCACAGGATGACCAGAGTGACTAAGAAGAAAAAAATGCTACGAAAAATTAATATATGTAACGACCTAATCCACACAGACACATACACACACACGCGAATATATATATATATACACTGGACAGGGTTGAAAATGTCTTGAAAATGCAGTAATGGTTTTACAACTATTGAATATTGAGAAGAGGCAGAGTTCGTAATAAACGAGCAAAGCTTCTAAGAATATATATATATATATATATATATATATATATATATATATATATATATTAGACTTAAGATCCATTTAGGTGAAAACCTAGGTAGTTAGTTCCTGACTCTTTAGGATTTCTGATTTACATATATATATATATATATATATATATATATATATATATATATATATATATATATATATATAGATAGATAGATAGATACCCTTGTGCAATTGAAACAAAACATAAAATTCCTTTATTATTTACTTTTATTCGTAGTTTTCAATGAAACATGACCCAGTGCACATGTTAGTACTTCGTATGTCCATTGCACAAAGTCATTTCTTGTAGATTGACCACGGATTCTCGATTGGATTTAAATCAGAAAAGTTTCCACGCCAGTCTATAATAATTTTAATTTGCTCACTTATCAGGCTTGTTCGTGCAGCGTTACTATTTTTATACGCTTCCTTGGAGTAATATTCATCGCAGACAATGGCAGTAGGACACCTAATCGACATTCCAGACAACAGTGTCTGGGCGTGATAAAAATCTGATGCAATCACGGATGACGCAATATTTTTCAAGGCCAAAATAATTTCAACATACACAATGAAAATAGATTCATGTTACTGCACACCACTGCAAATGACTTAATCTGATGAAAAAAACAGAAATCGATTATACCCGGTCACTCCAGTGGATCTAAAACTAGACATATGGTGAAAGAAAAGAATCTAAACCGTTTGTTTCAATTAATTTTCAGAACGATGTATATATATATATATATATATATATATATATATATATATAGTTACAAGTGATAGCAAAAACAAAATTTAGTAAGAGCTTCAAAGGACAGAAAATTGTGGGAAGCTTTGATAGCCAACGTCCATAAGTGACACAGTAAACAGAAGAAGAAAAGGAAGAAAAAGTAGAAGGATGTGAAGAATAAGAAGGGTGTGAAGAGGAAGAAGAAGAAGGAGATGAAGAAGGAGGAGGAGATGAAGAAGAAGGATGAGGAAGAGAAGAAGAAGAAGAAGAAGAAATAGGATGTGAAGAAGAAGAGGAAGAAGAAGAATGTGAAAAAGAAGAAGAAAAAGAAATAGGATGTAAAGAAGAAGAAGAAGAAATAGGATGCGAAGAAGAAGAGGAGGAAGAAAAATGTGAAAAAGAAGAAGAAGAAAAAGAGGAGGAGAAGAAGAATAATATACAAGGAGAAAAAGAAGAAGAAGAAAAAGAAATAGGATGTAAAGAAGAAGAGGAAGAAGAAGAAATAGGATGTAAAGAAGAAGAAGAAGAAAAAGAAATAGGATGTAAAGAAGAAGAAGAAGAAGAAATAGGATGTAAAGAGGAAGAGGAAGAAGAAGGATGTGAAAAAGAAGAAGAAGAAAAGAAATAGGATGTAAAGAAAAGAGGAAGAAGAAGGATGTGAAAAAGAAGAAGAAGAAGAAGAGGAAGAAGAAGAAGAAGAAATAGAATGTGAAGAAGAAGAGGAAGAAGAAGGATGTGAAAAAGAAGAAGAAGAAGAAGAAGAAATAGAATGTGAAGAAGAATAGGAGGAAGAAGAATGTGAAAAAGAAGAAGAAAAAGAAATACAATGTAAAGAAGAAGAAGGAGAAGAAGAAGAAGAAATAGGACGTGAAGAAGAAGAGGAAGAAGAAGGATGGGAAAAAGAAGAAGAAGCAAAAGAAATAGGATATAAAAAAGAAGAAGAAATAGAATGTGAAGAAGAAGAGGAGGAAGAAGAATGTGAAGAAGAAAAAGAAATAGGATGTAAAGAAGAAGAAGATGAAGAATATAGAAGAAATACATAAACTTGTATCATAGTAACCAGACAAGAAATAATTCGTGTGAAAGGAAAAGAAAGAGTGGAGATCCGAATTAGAAGGGAATAAGCGTATGTGATTTGAGAGAAAGAAGGAAAAAGAAATGAATTAAGTATAAAGAAAAAAAAGAAATAGCGTGAAAAAATGGTTAATTGATTTGACAGAAAAGAGAGAGAGAGAGAGAGAGAGAGAGAGAGAAACCCACAAGAGAAAGAGCGAATGTAATGAGGAAAAAAAAGGACCCGAAAAATAAAATAATAGAAAAAATGCA
>CAHIKZ030000372.1:757500-827500 GCA_903632075.3 Acanthosepion pharaonis | reverse complement strand
GGAGGTCAATGCATCAGAAGATGTCGATTGACATTACATTGGAATATTTGAAGATTATAGCTATCAGGGAAGCAAGTGATAGGAAGGGAGTTCCACTGGCGGTAAGTGCTGGATAAGAAGCTGTTGGAGTAGAAGAAATGGATACATTTAGTCTTTTATACAATAATGTGTTTCTACAGAAAATTGCTGAGGATGCCGTGGACCGAACGAAGAAGATTTAAAGAAAATGGAAACAAAAACGACACATACTTGACACCAGGAAAAGTCAGTTGGAATTTCTAAGGCACATAATGAGGAAAGAGGGATTGGGAATTTTGATGCTCAAAAGGAGGATTGAAGACAAGAGAGAAGGGGGAAGGCAACACATAACCTACCTAGAGAGCTCGAATAAATGGATGGCGGAATAAGGTTTAGGAACGATAAGAAAAAGACATCATTTGAGATACAAAGGACAGGAAATTGTGGAGACCAATAATCGTCAACGTCCTGAAGGGACACGGCATATAGAAGAAGAAAATATATAAATATAGAATGACAGGCAGACATTAAATCATTGCGATAGATAGATAGATAGATAGTTAGATAGATAGATAGATATGAACAGGCTGAGATAGATAGATAGATAGATAGATAGATAGATAGATAGATAGATAGATAGATAGATAGATATGAACAGGCTGGGATAGACAGAAATGAAGAGACTGAGATAGATAGATAGATAGATAGATAGATAGATAGATAGATAGATATGAAGAGACTGGGATAGATACGAATGAAGACACTAAGATGGATATATACATCAATAGATATGAATAGACGGGGATAGATAGATAGATAGATAGATAGATAGATAGATAGATAGATAGATAGATAGATAGATAGATAGATATGAACAGGCTGGGATAGATAGAAATGAAGAGACTGAGATAGATAGATAGATAGATAGATAGATAGATAGATAGATAGATAGATAGAAATGAAGAGACTGAGATAGATAGATAGATAGATAGATAGATAGATAGATAGATAGATAGATAGATAGATAGATAGATAGATATGAAGTAACGGCGATAGATACGAATGAAGACACTAAGATAGATAGATATATACATCAATAGATATGAATAGACTGGGATAGATAGATAGATAGATAGATAGATAGATAGATATGAAGTAACGGGGATAGATACGAATGAAGACACTAAGATAGATAGATATATACATCAATAGATATGAATAGACTGGGATAGATAGATAGATAGATAGATAGATAGATAGATAGATAGATAGATAGATAGATAATGGAGAGGCTGGGATAGAAAGATTGTAAAGTTAAATTGATGAAAAGTCTAAAGGCGCCTACGTCATAAGTTCAATCAATGCTGAAAATCCTGCTTCAGTCATCCAAATTTTGCCTATTGTTTTCTTAAACACCTCTCCTCTTCACGAACGCATCCTAATATCGGGCAAAATGCTTTGTACCTCATAGACAATATACGTAAAACTTACATTTCATCCTCACCAATATATGAGTCCGATCCACTGCGACGTAAAGAGTTCAATAGGAAAGCCTCCAGCAATTGTCTAGTGAAAGAGATGCATGGACAGACACTTGACATCGGAATCAATGCAGCTACAGATTTTCTTGAAAGTTCGCCAGCAATATAGCAACGGTTTTCATCGTTTTTTAAAACCATATCTCCAATTTATTATATTTTTTTGTTGGCAATGTGCCAGAGAAAATTATTAGGGTCTGTGGTCCGAGAACGGCAACAAAGATGGCTTCCACCAATATTTATTATTGATATTCATTTTCAAATGCTTTGCGCTTCGTGTCTGGCTTGAAAATTTCTCTGCGATAATGGGGTGGTTAAAAAGCTACGCTCGCAAGCCGTTCTTTTGCATGTATAATCTTTACTGACTGATGATAGATTTTAAGGGAGACACGGGGGCGTTGTGCCATTCCGAAGAAACCATACAATCTTTATTAAATCCTAAAATATTGATTATTTTCCGTTCATTTCGTTCCGTTTCTTTCTTTCTTTCTTTCTTTCTCAGTATGTTCTTATCTATCTATCTATCTATCTATCTATCTATCTATCTATCTCGGTCTGTGCATATCCTTCTATCTAGCTAGCTAGATAGCTCGCTAGCGATGTCAGTCTGTTCATATCTATCTATCTATCTATCTATCTATCTATCTATCTATCTATCTATCTCAGTCTTTTCACATCTATCTATCTATCTATCTATCTATCTATCTATCTATCTATCTATCTCGGTCTGTGCATATACTTCTATCTATCTAGCTAGATAGCTCGCTAGCGATATCAGTCTGTGTCGGCTCCAGGTATTAGCCCAAATCTTCCCACAAGGCGGGATGTAGCAAAAGGCGTGATGTGCCACAATGCCGGTTTTTATGTGGGACGATTCCTTGCCCTTTGGCTCGGGAAAAATTTACCTGTGACCCCGAATACACAGGGTCGGGTTTGTCTACCCCACCAGACATGACTCCTCATACTCATAGCCTCTTCTGGGTTCCTCTCTTCCCAAAGGCATAGAGTTTGAAAAGCCTGCCGTGAGCCTAGCAGTGAATTGCCTAACTCGAATCTATGTATATATCTATCTTAGTCTCTTCATTTGTATCTATCCCGTCTCTTCATATCTATCTATCTATCTATCTATCTATCTATCTATCTATCTATCTCGCTCGCAGCCTGGCTGACTGGTTGAGTTATGAGTAGATCGTTTTTGCTCAATCTATTTTTTCGGCCTCAGTATCCATATATGCCAGTATCTATTTCCAGAATATTGGGCAAGAAGTAAAAAGTAGGAGAAAGTAAAAAAAGAAAGCAAAATAATGAAAGACAATGACTGAATTCCACGTAAACAATGCGAATAGGAAGAAATTCTTGTGCAGAAAAAAGCATGAAGAAAAATGAGAGATTGAATGAAGAAAAAAATTAGGAAATTGTATGGAATGGGAATTTCTTTTCCACTAATTTTAACCCTTTACAAGCCAGAGAATTTGACAAGCCTGTTGTCTGCCTGGCAGCTAACAGCTTGGCTCCAAACGGCTTCTGGTATCTATGAAACTTCCGGACACGGCGGGATGTGACATAAGGACGGGTTTTATGCGGGTCGTAGGTGCGGATAACAATTCTCCTGTGAGCCCGCATACATATGGTCGCATTTGTCTATCTCCGTAGACGAGACTGTCCGTAGGCATTGCTTCGTCTGGGTTCTTCTCTGCTAGAAGGCAGAAGGTTCGACAAGTCTATCGCAAGCTTTGTAAGGAACTGCCGTGCTCGAAACGGCTCCTGGTATTAGACCAAATCTTCCCACAAGGCGTGATGTGCCACAATGCCGGTTTTTATGTGGGGCCATTCCGTGCCATTTGGCTCGGGAAAAATTCAACTGTGACCCCGAATACACAGGGTCGGGTTTGTCTACCTCCCCAGACGAGACTGCTCATAGGCATAGCCTCTTCTGAGTTCCTCTCTGTCCAAAGGAAGAGAATTTGAGCCTAGCAGTGAATTGCCTAACTCGAAAAGGCTTCTGGTATTTACTAAAACTCCCCACAAAGCAGGAAGTGGCATGAGGCCGGTTTTTATGTAAGGCAATTCTTAGACCCCGCATAGACGTGGTCGGCTTTGTCTACCCCGCCAGATGAAACTCTGCCTGTAGGTAGGGCTTCGTCTGGGCTCCTCTCTGCCTGAAGGAAGAGAGCTGGACAAGTCAGCCGCGAGCCAAACAGCAGACTGCTTGACTGCAAACAGCTTCTGGTATCTTCCAAACCTCCCCACAAGGCAGGATGTGACACAAGGATGGTTTTTATGCCGAATCTCCGTATAAATTGGGTCTATCACCCCAGATTAGACTCTGCTCAATAAGCACAACCTCGTCTGGGTTTGTCTCTGCCCAAAGGCAGAGAGTTAGACGTGTCAGCCGCGAGCCAGGCAGCGAACTGATTGACTCGAAAGAATTAATTTACTTGACACTCCACTGAGAAAGGTTTAACACAAGGTCACTTTTTTAATGTGGGTCTCGAGCGTCTTCACTCGGGCTGTTGGTCTTAGCTGGTCATAGCTTGTTCAAGCTGGTCTGAACTGGTCTAAGCTAGTCAAAGCTCGTCTTAGCTGGTCCTAAGGTGGTCAGAGCCGGTCCAAGCTAATCATAGCGCAAGGACGGATTCCTGTGACCGGTAAGTATGAGAATGTGTATGCCACTCGAGAGAGCGGTTTACGCACTGCTTGGCTCCAAAAGGTTTCTTCTATCATTGACCTGGAGTTTTTTTTATTATAGTGTTGTAGATTCCGTGAATGGAATCCTGCACAAATCAATAAACAACGCCAGAAATTGAGATAGAAAAATAAGTGTGTTAAACGTAAGAATACAGACTTGAAGTGAAGATTAGTAGTCCAGGAATGCGGGTTAGTAGACAGTATATGTACAAGTGTCTGTAAGTAAAGCCGTAATCATCTCTCTCTCTCTCTCTCTCTCTCTCCCTGGACTCTTGTATATCTCTATGAGAACACCCTGTGTCTGTCTCCGTATCTCTCAACCTGTCTCAACATATCTCAACGTATCTCAACACAGCAGGTATTCCCTCTTTCAGTATAAGTATACTTTGGACGAGTCCATCTTATGTAAAAAGGAGAGAGCCCCACAACATATAGTTATGGACTAGTTCATATAGTCAACTGGGGTGTACTATTTACTCTACAACATCCACGCTTTTGAGATTAATACTTTTATAAATATATATTTTTCTATTAGTATTAGTATTAGTATCTCCCCTCCTATTTTTGGAGAGTTCGCCAACGTACTTGATTTTGTAGCATTTCTGTCTCGGATCAACTTTTTGTTCTTCAGTACGTTTTTCTTTTTTCTGGAACTTGTCATTGTAAGGTCCCTCACTTGTTGGCACATCATATAGCTACGCTCCATTGCCATCTTTATATGCTCTAAATATCACTCTATCGTGGGTGCAGTATATTTTGAATGGTCATTTTTTTTCTATTACACCAATTCTTTCGAGTCTGTTCAACTCTTCGTTGACTTGTTCCAATGCTGCAAATGACACGCTTCGTCTTGGCTTAAATCCCGGCGTCGAACATTTTATTCACATGAAAATCTATCTTAAATTTTGAACACCGACCCAATTCATTTGACCAAACATCTGAAAAACATTTTTTTTTAATTTTTCCTTAAGATTTTCGCTCTGATTTTTTAAATTGGTCGCTTGTCTACTTACGTTTATACAATAAACGTTTATCGGCAAATCCCAAATTTCAAATAGTTCCATCCAGTCAGTACCGAATATATTCGTAGCATTTTTAAGTACAGAAGCTTTAGTTTTTACATGCTTATTACGGAATGCGATATTAGAAGTCCATTCCCCCAAAAATTCTCATTAGAAACTGAAATCGCGACATTGGATGTCCTTTTTAATAAAGGCTTTCCAATTTCCTTCTATGTGTTTTCACTGATTATTGAAATATCACTACCAAGTATCCAGTAGCATATTCACACCTAAATTATTTTTTTTCGCATTCACAAATTTACTTTTGTTCTCTGAAATGATTGTTCTGTCGCAATGCTGTGTACAAATTTCTTTCTGTGAGAAAGTTTTCTTGGTTTGGTTTTACAGTGTGACTTTATATGTCTTCCTTTACCACGCTTGTAACATTCTACATTTTTAAATTGATATTTTTTTCTAACATACCATTTACCACATCTGAATCAAGTATTTATTCGCCATTTTGCACATTTGACCTTTTGTTTGTACAAACCACGGCGTAGCCCTCCTTTCCCTCATCATCTGTACATTGGACTCGGGAGGGGAAGCAAGAACGCTGTTTTCTGCTTATTCGTTTGAAATTTGGTATGAAACGCTTACATGATCAGTGTCCATCTCTTCACATCGGTACTTGTATATGTACAGAACACAGTGTAGGAAAATATTAAATAGACTGGAGCTTTCATTTCGTCTTTGACGTAAACCTGATGAGGTCTGAAATGATTTGGTATTGGGGTCCTCGCTATATATGTACGACCGATATAATCCTTCTGTAAGGTGTAGACATTCAGTGCTTGGAAACCACTTGTAATAGATTAGAAGAGAAAGTCTCAGTTTGTGTAGTTGTGTACGCCTGTGAGGCCAATACAGTCGGTATGCAATATTCTGTTGGAGAGATATGTAATTTCTGAGATCGGTTTGATGATCTTATTACACTCGTTACCTAAACGAAAACCAAATTACGTAGTCATGACTTGACTTTCATAAAACGGTGAGATTCTATTTAAACCAATAAACATTATTAATTTCACTGTGATGGATTCAATTCAGATACCTCTGTACGTATAATGGTCTTGGAGATAACCATTTTGTTTGCATAGTGCAGTAATGCGCCAGAAACCCGGCTATTTATGATGCAATTCTGGTTTCACATTTAATTCAGGAAATTTAAAAATTTGCTTTTAAATTCGAGGAGAGGGTATGCTATTTTTCTAAGTTGGCTTCAACGTCAAATGAAGTCTTCTTCTTCCTTAGATGTTTATTTTTTTTGATAGCGTTCTCTATTTCCTCATCATTAGGTTCGTTATTGTTTATGTTTGAGGACAGACTGTGTAATACTTGGATGTATACTAGTGTATACTCTATTTCCGCCGGTATCTTCAGCTTAAAATGGATAGTGTTTAATAAAAGTGGAGAAAAGACGCAATCCATTCTTATGTTCCTTTTTATCTATGTGTATCTAAGATTCCTAAAAATATTACATCTGTTACTACTACTAATAATAATATTATTACCAGGTGTAAAGAAGGAAAAATAAGGTGGAAGAAAAAAAGGAGTAAAAAATGAATAACAAGGATACATTTTCCTATTATAAATTCGGAAAACACAAGACTCTTATATAATTTAGTACTAAATACGTGGGAATAAACAAAAAATGACAGAGACACAAGACATGATAATAAAAATAACTGAATTAAAAATAACGGAAATGAAAATAACTGAAATAAAAATAACTGAATTAAAAATAACTGAAATATTTTTATTTCAGTTATTTTTAATTCAGTTATTTTAATTCAGTAATTGAAATAAAAATAGCTGAATTAAAAATAACGAAAATAAAAAAAAAAACTGAAACAAAAATAACTGAATTAAAAGTAACCGAAATAAAAATAACTGAATTAAAAATAACGGAAAGAAAAATAACTGAAATAAAAATAACTGAATTAATAATAACGGAAATAACAATAACTGCCATAAAAATAACTTAATTAAAAACAACGAAAATAAAAAAAAACTGAAATAAAAATGACTGAATTTAAAATAACGAAAATAAAAATAACTGAATGAAAAATAACGGAAAGAAAAATAACTGAAGTAAAAATAACTGAAATGAAAATAACTGAATTAAAAATAACTTAATTAAAAATAACGAAAATAAAAAAAAACTGAAATAAAAATAACGGAAATAAAAATAACTGAATTTAATATAACGGAAATAAAAATAACTGAATTTAGAATAACGAAAATAAAAATAACTGAATTAAAAATAACGGAAATAAAAATAACTGAAATAAAAATAACTGATTTAAAAATAACTGAAATAAAAATAATTGAAATAAAAATAGCTGAATTAAAAATAACGAAAATAAAAAAAACTGAAACAAAAATAACTGAATTAAAAGTAACCGAAATAAAAATAACTGAATTAAAAATAACGGAAATAAAAATAACTGAAATAAAAATAAGTGAATTAATAATAACGGAAATAACAATAACTGATATAAAAATAACTGAATTAAAAATAACGAAAATAAAAAAAAAAACTGAAATAAAAATAACGGAAATAAAAATAACTGAAATAAAAAAAGGACATCATTAAAAAAATGTCGAACCCAGAAGAACAAAACCTGTTGTCATTAGTAGGAAAATAGAGACACACAGACACAAGAGAAAAAAAAAACAAAAGGAATGTGAGCACTGATATAGAAACCCTTTTTTAAACAGGACATGCAAACATAGTCATCTTAAAACCCTTACTGGAAGGGAACAGGCCATTTTTCCTACATCTTTAGAGATGGATCATATGTACGAGTTCTACTTGAAGTTAGAGCTGAGTTTAAGACCCAATAGATGCTCAAGGCATGGTCCTCCCGGAGGAAGCATCCATTCATTGTGACTGGTGGTAGTTCAAGTTCTGATCGACGATGATGGAATGCAAATAGTTTGCTTTTTGAGGCATTGAATGTAAGCAGACTGTTTTCCCGTAAGGAGATGTTAGAGCTCGATCGGACAAGAGATCAGTTGCCAATCTCTGGTAATCTAGAGTTTTGCAGCTTTGGTGGGGGCGGGGATGCATCCCGTTTCTGTGAAATGGAAAAATTTCAAATCTTTTCTCAACTCGACCAAAATCTCATAAATAATGACCTATTCAGTTTTTGAAAGACAGAACAATTCATGCCAGGTACGCTACTTGGTTTCAGTGGGAAAATTAAACAACGAAGGAAAAAAGATAAAAGAAATGACGTAACTCTCATGTATTTAACGCCTGTTTCAATAAAAGAGAAAAATATAGTCAATTTAAAATATTTTTATTTGTTCGAATGCCAGTCGGATTCATTACATTGTATATGAATGTATTATGAAATGGACAAAGTCCGTTTCATAATGTGTGACGTCAGTTGTTTACATTTGGATACGCATCGAGCAGATATGAATGTACGTGAGAAAATCATGGAAAACTGTAGTTTAAAAACAGTAAAATCGACCTTACTAACCGAAAAGATCCGCTGTGGCTAAATCGGTAAAAGCACGTCAGGCTATATGACAGTTCCGTATAGGATACAGGTTCGATTCCTGTCGGAGGACGCATATTTTCTATGACAATTTCTCGGACATTCAGGCTGGTAAATGTTGTTAATACTGTTTATTATAAACAGAGCATTTATTTAAATATTTGTATCTATAAAAAGAATTTATAGACATAAAAATGTCTTAAAATATGAATGTATGTATAGCTGTCCAAGCGTATTCGAGGATACCCGTCTACTATGGCGGCTAGCCAATCCCTATTGCAGACGCTTGCTCCGGCGTATTTGTTTTTATTCAACATCCAAAGAGCCCACCTGTGGTTTATACTGCGACTCTGTTGAGTAGACCTTACAGTTTCTCGGAAAGAGCGTGTTATCTAGAGAGATTAACAATTTGAACAAGACCAGCACGCCCAACCTCTCAGCCGCGATGACTTGTAACTTCGTGCTAGCACAGCTATCGACGGCCCCCAAGTGTTCCTTCTTCCCAATTTCACGGGTCAACCAGTGGTATCGTTTTCAGGCACTCGCCCAAAGGTGCCACAGGCTGGGATCGACTCCTCCAGTCCGATAACATCAGGACATCACCTTCCTGATAAATCAACCGTGGTGAGATTTGAACCCGGGTCTCATGATCAGAATACGAACGTTCTAACCCACGTCCTAATATCCTTGGGAAAGGTATAAATCCTCTTCTTCTCCCCCTAATTATGTGTAAATAGCAGCACAGGCTGAGTTCTATAGTCTTAGGTAGGAACCGATCTAGGAGAAGGTAACCCTGAATTTAAAACCAACCTGGAGAGAGTTGGGCCCCGTTAGGCTATCTTGTCCAAGAAGCACCACTTCTACAGGGGCAGCACTGTATAGGGTGCTTTTATAACCCTAGTGGGTCAAGGGGCACTAATGATCGCGACCTCTTTAAATAATGGCTAGAATCATACTAATGATTGTTAATGCAAAATTTTGTTAAAGTTGTTAAGCTCATGTATTTGACGGTGCGATAGTGGAAATTCTACGCATATACTGTTGTCAGAGAACTCGTAAATCATTAACTTTAGAATTATGCCTCATTAGAAAATTCCAACGCAAAAACTGTGAAATCTTTTCGGGTATTTCTAATTATTAATAATAATGAAAATATTTAATCTCAGGAATTTGAATTATTGGATATTATATCAATATTAGACTATTATATCGACTATATTATTATAATGAAATATTATATCAACTATATTATTGTATTGGACTATATCAACTATATTATATTGGTCTATTATATCAACTATATTATTATATTGGACTTATATCAGTATTGGACTATTATAGCCTCTATATTATAATATTGGACTATTATATCCACTATATTATCATATCTGATAATCATATCTACTATATATATATATATATATATATATATATATATATATATATATATATATCAATTATGTTATTTGTTATGTTCTAGGTCCTTGTACCACGGGGATTATCCAAGGTAGAACCAATAAGAAGAACTCGAACACATATATGGAATAACACAGATATATTACAAACAGGAATATATACAAAGAAGTAGAAAGTGTTAGTACAAACAATCAGGTTTAGTAGTAATTGTCTGAACGTGACTCTGGTTCGGACTGCCTCTGACTCGACTGACTGACTCGCTCGCTCTGACTGACTGACGGAATTCTGACGGACCTCACTCCAGACTTCAGACTGAACAGTATTTAGTCACCGCCCCCCCACGAGGGCATCATGTGGCACAAGGCCGGTTTAACGTGGGATCTCCGAGCCAGAGATCTCGGCTAAAAATATGCCCTTTGAACCCGTATTTACCTCCCCGAAAGAGACTCCGCCCTTCGGCGTAGCCTCGATCGGGTTCCTTCCCGCCCGAAGGCAGAGAATTCAACCGATCAGCCGGTCAGCCGGTCGCCCGACTTCGGACTGAACTCCCTGCTTCCTCTTGAGGCGCAGTATTTATTACGTATGGAATAGTCCATTATGTTATTATGGGTAAGGTCCCATAACATTATTATATTGAACTATTATATCAATATTAGACTATTATATCAACTATATTAGCATATCGGATTATTATATCAATACTGGATTATTATACCAGCTATATTATTATATTGCATTATTAAATCAACTATTGCTAAAAGGTGAAAAAAGAGAAAAAAAATTGGATAATGCTAAAAAAAAAATGAAAAATCCAATAATAACGAATATTCACCATTTTAGGAATTTGCCCAACTTAAGACAAGAATAGAATAATTCTTTAAAGGTGATTTTCCGATCGTCACTATTTTTGGCTTAATCACAAACAAATTCATTAGACATTATTTACGTGTTTATAATCCGATGCCGCAAAATTTCCAGCAGTTTATTGGTAGATATCCAAGGGAGCAAAAAGTTGTAGGATGCCCAGACAGTTACAAAAGGTCAACAAGTTCACCTGAGTGGACGGCCCAGAACATTTTTCTTTCTGGCTAGATATGTGTAGCGATTAGCCCCAGGGCCATTCAGCAACTCACAGAAAATATATATGCATAGAAAGTCGAAATCTACACCCAGAGGCGTCGACGGTCTCATACTGAAAATGTGAAAAACACAATTGGTCAAAAGAAGCCAAGACACTATTCCACTTGCTGGCGAAGAGAGTTGCGTATAGCGGGCAATCTTCTTTTATGTGCCGTGGGCGATCATGACTCTCCACAACATCCCATGCTTTTAAAATTTTAGTCATATGTGTACGCTTACGTATCTTTCCTAAACGTGTTCTGATGTCCATTTACACAAATTCGTTAGGCAGGTGACTCGATGATTTTTGGGATGTCAACGAACACTCGTTGCCGCTTTGGTAATGCCAACGAATACACATTGTCACTTTTGCAATGCTCGTTGTAGTAGAGACTTTGCAATCAGAGATAAAACTATAATACGCCGTTGAACAATACTGTGCCAGACACCTTCGAATAGCACTCGCACTCTTAGTACTTGCTCGATAATACTCGCTCGAACAGTTATCTGCATAGTGATCCGAATAGAGAAATAGTATAGTGCATAAAGTAGAGAATAGCGGTTCTTATAGTAATAGAGGATAGACTAGAAATGATGATACGAATAGTAATAGAGGACAGAATAGAAATGCCGATCTGTATAGTATAGAGGATAGACTAGAAATGGCGATCAGTTAGACGTCACTCGACTTCTTAGTTATACGTTTCCTTTAGGGTCACGTGGTCTATTTAATTCAATAATGGGATCGCCTGTGTTTGCTCACTGGCGATCTATGTTCAATCTCAAGTCTTGGCAGCGACACTTTATTCCTATATAACATGTTTCGATCTGTGATCATACTTTTGGCACGTCCTCTTGAGTTTCGAAATCTTCTTCCTCATTATGCATTGTAGAGCTTTCAACTGTCATTTTCTGGTTTTAAATACATGCGTAATTTCCGTTCCATTTTTCTATAAAATTTCCACGTTGCTTAAATGATCTGTCCATTGTATTCTCGGCATCCTTCTGTAGAGCCATATTTCAGTATAGTAGGATTTATATTATTATACATTTCTTTCCAATTAAATTGGCTCCTGGGAGGCATTTTCGCTATTTCATTGCTGCTCGAATTTCTGTTTTACTGTGGACATGAAAGTGAGACTAACCTTAGCTCTCGACATAAGAGGGTTCGTTTGTGTCTGGCGTGCAGGACAGTAATTGATCTGAAGGAAGAAACACCGCCATTACGGTGAGTCGGTCTTATGGGAAACGCGATCTCGTAGCTGCGAGGATTGGCGAGAGGTGAACTTGGCCGTATGCAAATTGGTTGGTGTTCGCTGGCATAAAGGTGACGGCGGGAGACCACTCGGGAGATCGTGTGTAGCGAACTACGAGGCGGTGTTGTTATTGAGTGCGAAGATCAGTGGAGTTTTGAGGCGATTGTTTTTTTTTTTTGCGGGGGGATAATTATGTTGTGTGTTTCGAACTGAGGTGTTGTTGTCTTCACCGGAAACGGTGTCCTTCTTACCGAGAACTGAGACTGTTTGCATTTTACATAGAGTAATTCCATCGAACTGTTCAGCACTCAATGTGTTGAAGCTAAATTGTTTTGAGCAACCTGTCTTGAAGCTGAGGAGTTTTCTTTCTTCCGGAAGTAGGCGGTGCCGGGCCAACCCGTTCCCTTCCTATTGTTTGTTCCTGATTTTACTTACATTTACATTTTACAATTCCTTCAATGTCCGTAAGTCCTTGATTCGGATATTTCCAAATAGTAGGTCACACACCGCACTGTCCCTCTTACTTAGAACTATGCATTCTGTCTTTTTATATTGGTTGGACCGTTCTTTCCGCTATCTTTTACTACATTCTTCACCAATTCCTGCAGATTCCTTTCTGTGTCCGCCATTGACACTTCGTGTTCTATGTTGCTTAGATCGTGTCTATCAATAATAAATCCTGATAGGACTTCTAGTTCCTTTAGAATAGACTCGCTATAAAGACTAGATAAATCCGTTGAGAAGACGCAGCCTTGTCTTACGTCTCGTTTTCATTTTCTGTCTTGGCTCTGTTTATTTTCTATCATTATGGAGAGAGTTTGAATCGAGGGAATGCTCTATATGAATCTAATACGAATTCTTCCCATTGGTGGCCACAATCTTAATAATAATAATGAATAAGACATGCAGAGGACACAGTGCTGATACGGAAAGGAAATTCAAAAAGTTCCTACAGAAGGTCGCGACGGAAAGCTAGAAGAAAGGACTAAGTATAAACTATAAGAAGACAGAATGAATGGTTATCAGCAAAAGGGTGAACCCAAAATGCAAATTGCAAAATAGGGATACTAAAATCAAACAGGTACAAAAATATAAATATCTGGGAATTTTTCTAACAGGAAACGCAAAGTTCGACACTGAGATCCGAAGTCGTATTGGGATGGCCGAAGATGCATTTCAAAAGCTAAGCAGAGTATTAAGACATAGAAAAATTTCGTTAGAAACTAAAGAAAAAAGAGTATTGGACTACTACGTGATATCTGTCTTCCTGTATGGCAATGTCCTCAAAGATGAAGAAAAGACTTGAAGCAACAGAAATGTGGTTCTACAGAATGATGCTGAGAATAAAATGGGCCGAACATGTGAGGAACGACTGAGATTTTGGAGAGAATGGAAACGAAAAGGAAACTTATACTTAACATGAGGAAGAGCCAGTTGAAATTTCTGGGGCACATAATGAGGAAGGAGGACTTGGTAAATCTGATACTCACAAGACAGATTTAGCGAAAGGGGGATGAAAGAATCCAGCGCGAAACATACTCGATGAGCTTGATGACAAAAAGACAAAACTTATTAAGAGCTACAAGGGACAGGAAGATGTGGAGGGCCATGATCGCCTACGGCCTGAAGGGACACGGCATATAAAAGGAGATATACCCTTTGCAGATTAATTGAAACAAAACCAATAATTCCGTTATTATTTAATTTTATTCGTATTTTTCCAATGAAACATGACCCAGTGCACATGTTAGTACTTCGTATGTCCATCACACCAAGTCTTTCCTTGCAGATTGATCACAGATTCTCGATTGGATTTAAATCAGGAGAGTTTCCGGGCCAGTCTATAGTACCTTAATTTTCTTGCCAGTGTGTTCGTGCAGCGTTACAATTTTCGTACGCTTCCTTGGAGAAATGTCTATCGCAGACTATTGTTTGCGATGGACGTTTCTCCAAGGAAACTATAAGACAGATAATCGACAGTCGAGACACCTAATCGACAGTCGAGACAACTAATCAACAGTCGAGACAACTAATCAACAGTCGAGACAACTAATCGACAGTCGAGATAACAGTGTTTGGGCGTGATAAATATCTGATGCAATCACTGATGATGCAATATTTTTTAAAGCCAAACACATTTCATCATACACCCCGAAAATACATTAAAATTACTGCACATTACGGCAAATGATCTAATCTCAGAAAAAAGTAGAAATCGATTACAGCCTGTTACTCCAGTGGGTCTAAAACTGACTGTATGGTGAAAGAAAGGAAATTAAAGCGTTTGTTTCAATTAATTTGCACAAGGGTGTACACCCGACATTTCCAGATGGCATTTGAAGATGAAAATTTGTTTTGCATTCCTTTTCTTTTTAAAGTTTGATAACTGTATAGGGATGCAGAAGGCAAATTTCTCTTTTAACAGATCGAATTTCCTAACATCTTGTAAAGCGATGAAGATCGTTTGACATCCCGGGGCTGAATATAGAAAATTGGTGAAAATAGGACAGGTTCTATTCGGAACACGAGGGAGACAAATTTGGTAACAATGGATGGTTAGGTAAATTGATGGAAGCCACAAAATTTATCACGAGGTCTGGGTCTCTCTCTCTTGGGGACATTACAAATAAGACATTCGTTATATTCGTGCCTTTACATGCAGCTTGCATTTTACATATGTGTTTTAAATATCTGCATTGGGTATATATATATATATATATATATATATATATATATATATATATATATATATATATATATATATATATGTGAAAATATATAGAAAATAGGAAGGAACTGGTTAGGTAAATAATCCAAAGCCCCTTAGTATTTTAGTTATTATTTTAGTGCTCGATATAAAATAGAGCATACATATAATTATTTATTTAAAATAATATTTTAAATAAATACTTATATATATAATATATATATATATATATATATATATATATATATATATATATATATATATATATATATATATATATATATATATATATATGTGTGTGTGTGTGAAAGTATATATATATATATATATATATATATATATATATATATATATATATATATTTATATATTATTATTATTAGAAAGCGCTTAATATCAGAGATAGAGTTAACATATTTGGTTGGCTTGATGTGAGTGACACTGGGTTTATGTAGATTGCGTGTATTGGTGTCATTATGGGGTGTGGAGGGTGAATCGTCGTTGTGATGTCATCGTGCTAACGCAAACATAGATGCATGTCCGTACATCTATGTTTGCGTTAGCACGATGACATCACGACGACGATTCCCCTCACTCCCATAATGACACCGATACACGCAATCTACATAAACCCAAAATTTAAAAAAAATTAATCAGTTTGTCTGAAGATCACAAAAGCGTGAAACCCAGGGTCACAAACTCACATCAATCCAATCAAATATATATATATATATATATATATATATATATATATATATATATATATGAAGAAAAAAATATACGGAAAAAAAAACAAAACAAAAATCCTTTTATACGATTATGCTGTTTTAATGTTAATATGTCAACGTCTGATGTTTCGGTCTAATAAACCATCTTCAGGACATATTCATAAATATAACATTATAAATGCAACATGACAAAGACGATGTACATTAGAACAAGACTTATCCAAACAAATAACTGAAAGTTTTATAATATCAGCGCTCCTTTTAAAACATGGTCACGTTGTCGTCACGTGGGCGACGCTGTGAAAACGTATTCCTACAATTTTGAGTATTTTGAATGAAAAATGAAAATAATTCTATTCTGAACTAAAATTTATATGTACGCTTGTCGAGCATTAATCTCGCTAGAAAAGGGGAAATATTAAAGAAACCAGGTCTAGTATTCACCGTGCGTGAGATGGATATTATGCCTGCTTCATAAATCCGTCTAAGATTTTTATTATGAAAATATTTTAAAATCTTCACGGAATCAAAATCGAAATTATGATCTGCTTTAGTTGTGTGTACAACTATAGCATTGTTTAAATTTCCGAGGCGAATATCTCGTTTATGTTCGAAAACTCGAGATTTTACGGACCTACATGTTTCACCTACATATTTTAAGTCACAGTTTTTGCATGAGATTTGGTAGATGCAAGCATCGGATGTAATATGTTATTTGCTGGTGTTATTTAGTAAACTACGGATAGTTCTAGTACGTAATATTGTAGTTTTGATTTTTAACGCATTTAAATTATTACAGATACGTTCGGTCAAATGGTTATTTGGTAGAAAGATGCGACCAAAAGAATTATTATCAGGGGCAGCTGAAAGTGTACCTTCCACTGATGTATTTGTAGTGGCCTTCAAGGTGTCATTTTGCGCTGATGAGTTAATTTTCAACGCTTTATTTTTAGCTCTCAGTAATAATTGTCTCGGATACGACAGATTTGAAAAGGTATCCTCAATATATCTGAATTCATCATCTAAATATTTGGCTGAACAGATGCGAAGAGCCCTTAAGTAGAAACCAATAACAATACCCCTCTTAGTGTTGGTATCATGGTGAGAGTAAAAGTGTAAATAGTCATTTTTCCATGTGGGTTTACGATATATTTTGAATTCTAATTTATTTTTATTTTTATTTTTAATGAGTAGTATGTCTAAAAAAGGTAAAGAATTATTAGATTCAAGTTCATAGGTAAATTCTATAGTAGGTTTTATTTTATTTAATCTATCAGTAATCTCGTTTAAATCATGTTTATGTGGGTAGATAAATAAAATGTCATCGATGTATCGGGAGTAATGTGTATCACTTGGAATGACATGTTTAAAAGGTCCAGATTCAAGAAATTCTAGAAATATGCATGCTAGAATCCAGAGAGGACTCCCCCATTGGTAAACCAAATTTTTGTTTATAATAAATATTATTATATTGGAAGAAACAATGTGAAGTGCATAGGATGCATAACTTGATGCATTTCGAAATAGTGATAGGTAGCTTAAAATCAATTTTCTTAAGGTGGTTCTCTAATCGTTTAATACATTTATCAACAGGTATATTGGTAAATAAAGATTTAATGTCTAAGCTAGCTAGGGATTTGTTACCTATATCAATATCACTCAACTTATTTAGAAGAGAGCCTGAATTCTTTACATGTGCGTTACTTATGGTGCCCAGGATTGGAGTTAGAATTTTAGTTAAATACCTAGCGATATTACGAGGAGCTGAGCTTATACCCGAGATGATGGGCCTTAATGGAATGTTAGGCTTATGGGTTTTGGGGAGATCATAAATTTTAGGGACGGTGGGGTGGTAGTTAATAAGGGAAAGCCAAATCTTATCTTCATTACATATGAGTTTCTTATAGGACCTATTAAATTCTTTTAGATTCTTAAAAACTTGTATAGGAGAGATCTGTTCATAAGTGTCTCTATCATATAGCAAGTCCAACATTTTCTGGTTGTATATATATAGTATTATCAAACAAAATCCAAAATTACTTCATATGGGGGATAGATCTATTTAAACCGACGAAAACTCCGTCAGTCTTATTCAACCCCGTTGTATAGACAGTCTATACACCGGGGTTGAATAAGACTAACGAGGTTTTCATCGGATGAAAATAGATCTATCCCCATAGAAAATTTTGCATTTTTGGATAAGGCTATCAAAGTATGGGGCACGTGGCTGAGTGGTTAGAACGCTCGCATTCTAACCATGAGACCTAGGTTCGAATTTCGTCATGGTCGATTTGTCAGGAAGGAGACTTTCTGATGTTACTGGAGTGGTCGATCCCAGCGTGCGGTAACTTCAGAATGTTCCTGAAAAACCACGCCTCGCGGGGGAAATTGGAGGTTACTGTAGAAAAGAAATTTTGGTATGGGATCATTACTAATACTTGGCACATAGCCAGACCGACGTAGTTGTGATTGCATTATGAAGGTTTCGATGGTACTAATCTTGTATTTTTCAAAAAGGTCGGCATTTGATACTCGATCATCAAACGTTCGGCCACAGATTGTATCGAGACAGACTTTATGGAAGACATCAAATCGATTATTGTGCCAACTATGCCTAAGTTTCAGAGCCATACAAAAGCGTTGACATACTGAAAGCCTTGTAAACTTAGATTAATATTAATGCTATATATATATATATATATATATATAAATTTTAAAATGTTTCATCAGGAGGTACAGAAAGAAAAAGTATACACTAAAATAACAAAAAAAGCCTGCGCCAAGTCGTTTAAAAAAGTGTGGTTTAAAATTATTCATACAGCCGATTCCAACAATCATTTGAAGATTTTGGAATCGGTCTGCATAGGATTAAGGAAACCTTCTCTCTGCCGGCAGAAAGAATTTGTAAAGTGTCTTAATCTGTTGGGGGATATTTTATTTTAACTGTCCCTCGCTAATTTATTTACACGGTATTGCCCCTCCCCTCGTTACAAGTATATACACTTTTTTTTCTTATTTTCGTGTGTTTCCCCTCTCTTTTGCTCTTCATTGTCGTTAATATTCTTTTCGTTGATCCAACGATTGTCTCCTGATGAGATGTTGGTTGAAAGGGCCCTAGAGACTTTTTAAAATTAAAATCAATACATTCCTTGTTTTTAAATATATATATATATATATATATATATATATATATATATATATATATATAACATAATCTTTTTCTTTACAATTTAAATTCATCTCTAGTGCATGAAAAAATATCAGAAAAGATATGATTAAAAATAACTGAAAATGTATAATATATAAAATTCTCTTAAAACTATGGGGATAATTCTTCGGTAACTAATGACATTAACTTAAAACTGTAGTTGCGGTAAATTCGGCGGCAATTCTTTTAAAATTGGGACAGTCCCCATACCCAAGTATATATTTAATGATACTGGTGCAATTTCGCGTGTAAAAGGTTTTACGAGGGGTGGGGCTGTCATCACGCCCTAAAACCTAAAATAAGAGCAGGAACAAGTGCCTGCTGTTAGTTCAATTCTAAGAGTCCATTGATCGATCTAGCTCGGTACTGCAATGCGGATTCTTCATTGAAAGTGAAAAAACAAAAACATATTTCACATATAATATCGACTCCCACACAATTTACTCTATAGTACAGAAATGTGTCCGGAGACTGGAACTAGGTGAAAACCTAATTTTTTGAATATTGATGCTGATAGACATCCTACAAAGAGCGATATTACTTTAATTATATGGGATGTTTATGAAAAAAATGGAGATTATCCAGTTTTAACTCATTATGCCTAGTAAAGACTAATTGCTTACAAAAATCGGACTGTCATATGTGACCACATGCACAAGCTCACATACAAATACTCATTTATATATATATATATATATATATATATATATATATATATATATATATATATATATATGTAAAGCGTGTTTCATTAAGACGGATCAAAGTCAGCAATAATTAAATCAGCGTTATTGGTGAAAATTAATTTATTTCTTTATTGGATCATGTTAATTAAGTCATGGCAATTATGTTTGAAAAATAATATCGCTCAAATGTCCGCCAAGGCTTCGGCGGCAAACCTCCACTCGATGGTCAAAATTTTTGATGACGTCTCTTCATAGTTTCTCCTTGATTTCACTAATATGCCTTATTATCTCATCCTTCAGCTGTTGAATTGTTATTGGCTTGTTGGCATAGACCTTACTTTTGAGATGACCCCCCCACCAAAGAAAGAAATCTAAAGGCGTCAAGTTGCACGATCGTTGGCCAATTGATTTCGCTGTTTAAGAGATGATCCGATCTAGGAAATTCTCATTCAAATTTTGTTTCAGCGTCCATTATCGTAATTGCCTTCGATGACTTTAACACGTTGTTTGAATGTTAAACTTTTCATGCTTGAAGTTGCCAAAGATTTAAGTTGTTAAATCTGAAAGAAAAAGAAAAATGTCATTACCCGCTTAAACTTGATTCACATTTAAAATCGGTACAAGTTATTGGAACATCCTTTATATATATATATATATATATATATATATATATATATATATATATATATATATATATAGTTAGTTAGTTAGTTAGTTAGTTTATGAAAAACTAGGTAATCCGTATGGATAAATCAAAGGAGGATAAAATCTAGAGAGCTCAATGTAAAACCAGAACAAATAATTTAAATAAAAACAGACCACTTTAAGGTTCCATGTAATAAATTATTTCACCACAGCCCTTTTAAAGGACTGCGGATCATCAGACTTTACTTCCAAAGGTTGAAACAAAAAAATAAATATATATATATATATATATATATATATATATATATATATATATATATATATATATATAAAAAAAGAACAGTAAGATATATAATCCGGTGTTCTTATAGATATTTTTAGAACTGTGTAGCGGAAAAAAAACATATTTTAAATAAAACAATATATATATATATATATATATATATATATATATATATATATATATTTTTTTTTTTTTAAATCTTACTTTTAAATGGATACTCATATTCGAATAGATACTGTTTTTACTATTTATTAAACTGTATATTCATTTATTTACATCTACTGGCCTGAATATGCGAGAAATTTTGTAAGAATAATATGCGTCCACCGGTCGGATTAAAAGATGTTATAAAGTTTAATGTACTTAGTTTTCAAGTATAGCTAAAATAGCTGTGATTTCAGGCATTACTGTAAATCAGTTGGACTGCAAAATCGTTTTTCGCGAACTGCAAAATCGTATTACACTTTGCATTGCTAATGATGAAGGAAATGTGGAAATTTAAATAAAATTTCAATAAAACTTTAAAAATATAGATTTACTTCTTTCTAATTCTTTTTACAAATTATTTCTATGATAAATACAAATAAAGTTATAAATTTTTTAAAGTGCACACGAAATTTATGGACATACTGTATATATATATATATATATATATATATATATATATATATATATATATATTTAAGTTTATATATGCAGCAAAATATAGTTAACACTAGTAATTTATGCAACTTTAGAATAGATGTCATTTACATAGAGCTTGTAAAACAGAAGCTATAATTTATAAAGCTGAAGTAACAGATATTGATGGTCAAAATATACATGGGATGTACTGAAGGTACTTTCAAACATAGATGGTACAATCAAAGGTCGTCATTTAAGCTAGTAAATCTTAGGTGTTTGTACCAAACTAGCTAACCATCTGTGAAAATAACAACATGGATCCGATTGTATGGTGGATAATTTTAAAAAGACAACATTTGCAACCGTTGCCACAGGAAAAATTAACAATTATGACATTTTCGGAAACTTCTGAACCAGAAATTTGAAGTCTTGACTCCTTGCTTACATATTAGAAAAATCCTCTTAAACCCATATGAGGTTGGATAAAAAACAAAAATGTAATGAAGATTCCAATTAAGGATACCACGATATATTTATAACAATCTTCTTCTTCTTCTTCTTTACATTCTATTTCTTTTTCTTCTTCTTCTTTTTCACATCCTTCTTCTTCTTTTTCTTTTTCTTCTTCACATTCTATTTCTTTTTCTTTTTCTTCTTCTTCTTTTTCACATCCTTCTTCTTCTTCTTTATATTCTGTTTCTTTTTCTTCTTCTTTTTTCACATCCTTCTTCTTCTTCTTTACATTCTATTTCTTTTTCTTCTTCTTTTTCACATCCTTTTTCTTCTTCATTTTATTCACTTACGCGCAAATACCCTTGTGGAAGGTATGGATCAACCTCTTCTCTCCCAAATGATGGATTAATTACTAGGCAGTCATTATTATCTCAAAAAAAAATAATCTTACAATCTGAAATTATATCTTGATTTTAATGACCCGCAGAAAGGTTGATAAGACGTAAAAAACAAAACAAATATTTGTTTATATGTGTGTGTTTATATGTCTCGGTTTTTTATTTGTTGGGTAATATCTACATGTCTCTGTGTATGTGTTTGTGCGAGAGTGTATAGCGTGTGTTTGAGAAAATGAGTGAATATGTGGTATATATGGGCGCGCGTGTGTCTACGCGTGCGCGGGCATGTATAAGAAACGAATGGCCATTCAGGTCAGCAAACATAGTTTCAATATCCCCTGCTTAATCAGCTCACAGGTCCTTTCTTTCCTGAACCCGAAGCTGATCTCCGTTAGAAGCGATATCAAGTACGGTTTTTGCACTTCCCGTCACGTGATAGGTATCGAGCGAGAACAAGAACCGCGATTGGGAGGCGGGGAAATGCAAACGAATAACTGTCATCAAACAGCGATAACAACCATCAGATGTTTATCGTTGAAGCCAACTTGTCCAGACCCTGACTGTTATCCGCTGATTAAACCAAATAAAATCATTCGTCAGACTGGATGCTTTACCTTCGATTGTGCCGTATAAGTGTCAAGACTGGGCCCTCTCGTCGCCATGTTTGTTTAATTCTCTCGACGCTGACATGCAATTCCGATTTCGAAATGATCAAACCGAACATTTCTGTTTGATCTTTAAAGCTCAGTAAGGAAGATGCTATCCTGGTAATTTATTAGCTTGGCTTGTAAGTACCTATACGTATGTCTTAAATCCGTACACCCCATCACTCATCAAGGCATCCTTTGCTGTTCTAATAGATCCATTAACTGATGGATATCCTCCTGACGTAGTCAGAGGGTCAGAAGCATTCTTATTGCATAAACATTAGTCAAGTACAGTCAACGCAATAAGATCTTTCTAATTAGACATATATTATGGTAACTCTGGTTTTAATTACTGATACCTGACAATCATTTTCTTCATTATTTTAACTAACTTTACAGCAAAATCATTAGCAACGCATTTGCATAATATATATAAATATATATGAGTGTTTGTAGGATGTGTAATATGTGTTTGTAGGATGTATAATGTCTATTTGTAGGATGTATAATATGGTTTTAGGATGTATAATGTGTGTTTGTAGGATGTATAATGTGTATTGGTAGGATGTATAATATGTGTTTGTAGGATGTGTAATATGTGTTTGTAGGATGTATAATGTGTATTTGTATGATGTATAATATGTGTTTGTAAGATGTATAATGTGTATTTGTAGGATGTATAATATGTGTTTTTAGGATGTATAATGTGTTTGTAGGATGTATAATGTGCATTTGTAGGATGTATAATATGTGTTTGTAGAATGTATAATATGTGTTTGTAGGATGCATAATGTGTATTTGTAGGATGTATAATATGTGTTTTTAGGATGTATAATGTGCGTTTGTAGGATGTATAATGTGTATTTGTAGGATGTATAATATGTATTTGTAGGATGTATAATATGTGTTTGTAGGATGTATAATATGTGTTTTTAGGATGTATAATGTGTGTTTGTAGGATGTATAATATGTATTTGTAGGATGTATAATATGTGTTTGTAGGATGTATAATGTTTATTTGTAGGATGTATAATATGTGTTTTTAGGATGTATAATGTGTGTTTGTAGGATGTATAATGTGTATTTGTAGGATGTTTGTAGGATGTATAATGTGTATTTGTAGGATGTTTGTAGGGTGTATAGGGTGTATTTGTAGGATGTATAATATGTGTTTGTAGGATGTATAATGTGTATTTGTAGGATGTATAATATTATCCGAAACAAAAGTGAAGACGATGAGACATAGTCCTGGGTATGGCGATAAACTACATCCAGCAGCTAGTCTTCTGATTGGGAGATTGGAGGTTCTGAGAAGCGTGGAACCACCTCTTAATTGCTGTTTTTCCCCAGGTTCACGCTGGGCCGGGCTGATAGCACCTGCTAAAATCCCTGCTATGGGCAAATACTTAACACTTAAACAAAGAAAGTATAAAAATATATTTTTATAGTAAAAATGCTAGCAATACATATTCATATGACCAATACATTTTATAGAAAAATCACTAGTATATTTTAAGTTGAAACCATAAATTTCTGTTAAAAACTGTGTGTGTGTGTGTGTGTGTGTGTGTGTGTGTGTGTGTAAAAATATATAGAAAATAGGAAAGAACTCGTAAGGTAAATAATCCAAAGTTCTTTAGTATTTTTGTTATTATTTTTTAAAAAAAGTGGTCGATATAAAAAAAAGTAGAGCATAAATATAATTATTTATTAAAAAATATGATTCCAATAACGAATATGCTTATAAAACGCGTAAATTTCGGGAATTAGTTATTCCAAAAAAAATTTCGCTTGAAGATGGAACAGAGCTTGGTACTTTAATTCAATTTAATTCAAATAATTATATTGAAGTCTCCGGCGCTTGTTTTGAAACATGAGAACTCTAATGTAGTGTGATGGAATCATATTTTTAAATAAATAATTATATAGAAGTTTATATATGCAGCAAAATATAGTTAACACTAGTAATTTATGCAACGTTAGAAATAAGAGTACATGTCCATGACATAGACCTTGTAAAACCGAAGCAATAATCTATAATGCCGAAGTAACAGATATTAATGGCCAAAATAAAACGTACATAGGATGTACTGAAGGTACTTTCAAATGTAGTAGGTACAGTCATAAGTCGTCATTTAAGCTAGTAATTCTTAGGTACTCTAACAAACTAGCTAACCATCTGTGAAAATAACAACAGGGATGCGATTGTAAGGTGGAAACATTTTAAAAAGATAACAATGTTTGCAACCGCTGCCACGGGAAAAATTAACAATTAGAACATTTCCAGATTCCAAGAAACTTCTGAACCAGAAATCTGAAGTCTGGAGTCTTTATTTACATATTAGAATTTCCCTCATAAGTATATATAAGGCTGGATAAAAAAAAAAAATAATGTACGTTCCAACCCCACCGCGATATATTTGTAATAACTCTTCTTCTTCTTCTTCTTCTTCTTCTTCTTCTTCTTCTACTACTACTACTACTACTCCTACTCCTCCTACTCCTACTCCTCCTACTCCTCCTTTGTATAGCATCCAACAGCGTGCGTTTGTTTATTTATTTTTGAAAATAATAATATAGCGTCCATTATTTTTTTTTATTTTTTTAAATAAAGCGTTTTGATAAAAAAATCACCTGTGAAGCCAACTGACCTCCTTATTTTAAATAAAAAATCACCTGTGATTCAACTGACCTCCTTATTTTAAAAGTATATACCGAATTAATGTGGAAGAACTTGTCATTGTAAATGATTTGGGTGATTTCACACATGTCGACTACGAAGTTTCATGAACGCATTGTAGTAATGACTTCACTCTTCAAGGTCCTGAAGAGTGAATGCAATACAACAATGTGCTCTATCCTTTTTTTGATATCGAGCATTTTTGACAAAAACCTGCCTAAATGTCTTTCCAGCAGCAGAGTACTTAAAAACACCCAGCAATTTTGGCACCTAAACACTCTTAAAATTTAATATTATATATATATATATAAATAGTAGTCAACTTATATTAAGCCCCTAAACTATTTACTTAAAAAAATTAAATGTTTAAATTGATAACATTCATCATTTTTTAGACATCTAAATTTCTATCAAGCATTGAAATCTATCTTTTAGATAATTTTGTTAGAACAAAATTACAGCCTCTTTCGATTCACTTCCCTCTCCCCGTCTCTCTTTGCCGTAACACTCATTTAGATATATCTGTCTCCTCTCTCCTCTCCATTTTTCCTTTTCTTTTCCCCCCACTACCTTCTCATTCCTATATATCATTTCCGTTAAGTTAACCATCTAAATAGGTCACAATTCGGTCACTCCTCCTACCCCAATATAAAGCTTGCTTAAGAGAAATATGAAATTAACCCCTCCCTATACTCTACCTTGTCTAGTTAACTACAACTATCACCCTCCCTGTTAAATTACAAAAATTACACTACCCATCAATTTCTAATCCCATTTTTTCCTTTCATTTCGTTGTTGGAATTGTTACCTGATGATCCGGAGTCCTTCAAAAAGGATTTTGGTGAAATAAATTATTGTAATGGTACCTTAAAGTGGTCTGTTTTTCATTAAATATATATATATATATATATATATATATATATATATATATATATATATATATGTGTGTGTGTGTGTATATATATATATATATATATATATATATATATTTTCTGATGTTATATATATTTCCTGATGTTATCGAACTGGAGGAGTCGATCTCCTGCGGCACCTTTGCCCTGAAAAACCCATACCACGGGTTTATCCGTGAAATTGTGACCTGAGGCGCTGGTCGATTGTTGGTCTTGTTCAAATTGTTGATCACGCTAGATAACACGCTCTTTTCCAGAAACTGTAACTATGGTCTGCTCAGCATAGTTGCAATATAAACCATAGGTGGGCTCTCTGGGTGTTGAATAAACACAGATGTGCCTAAACAAGCGTTTGCAATAAGGATTCTCGAATACGAATTGGCCAGCGATATATATATATATATATATATATATATATATATATATATATATATATATATATATATACACTCAGTTAACTACTAGTAAGGAGATACCAAGAGTGAAAGAAAATAAAAAAAAATTCAGAAGGAAACGGAAACCCACTCCTAGCCTGGAAACAAGGGATAAACCTCTACTCCTGTTCAAAAGGACGGGGAGGACTGTAACTATGTCTATGTACATGTATTGTCGAAAATAAGTAAACAAATAGTAATCAGAGTTTAGGCGAGGTAAACAGTTGACCTAAATTTTAGAAGGAACCGGAAACCTAATCCTGAACAGGAAACAAGCGATAAACTTTAAATCCAATTAAAAAAAAAACAAAAAAAAAAACAGAGTGGCGTGTGACGATAGGCTACTATCTACTCCGAGTGAGGAAAAATAAATAGTAAATGCTATTTCAGAGTTTAGGCGGGGGACTTAGAAGTATAGAGTAGACCATAGAAAGAACACAATCCTAAAGAGGAAACAAGGTATAGAACTCATCTTCTGCTCAAAAGATCAGGAGGAGTGTGAACCGGACGCAAGGCGAACCTATCTAATCCTATTGAGGAAAAATAAACAGTAAATAAAATTTCAAATTTTACGTGGAGATTTATAGGCAATTTTGTCATCCAAAATCAGTTCTCTACAGAAATTTCATAGTTTGGATACTGAAAGCACAGATGACGGGGAAATTTGGCTGGAATCCGAATAGTGAATGATGTCATAGGGAAACTAAGCAACGTATAAAGGAATAGGAAACTTGTTAAAAATTAAGAAGAAATGCTGAATTGATTATGGATTATCTCGTTTCTTTATATGTCAACAAATGCTGGACAAAATCAGCAAATGTGAAGAGGGGGACGTGATGCTGTAAAGACTTACAGTCACATCACGTTGAAACACGAATCACGTGTGGACATCTCGGTCAAAACCAGTTACGTGCCTCTCTACAATTTGTCCAGATCCGGGTTTCTGTCAGCTGTATCCTGTCAATAAAAGCTACGGGAAAACCAGCAGTGGACATTTGGCGAAACACGGTGTCTTGTGATGTCGTTCCCTTAGGCATTTTGTTCCACAAGTTGTGTGCTGCTCGATGTACTGTGGTTTCTGAGACGGTGTTCGTTTTCCTTTCCTCCCGTCTTTCCTTTCACTGACTGTTACCTCGTAGTTCTTGGAAAGAACACAATTTTTTGATGTTTCCCACGAATTCAACACACAGTCGCCGTATATTTAAAAACAACTTAGATGGCTTATTGCTTGGGAATACCAGATTCTGTCAGCTAAGATGTGCGAGTGGTGTAATTGATAATGGCTAGGAATTGTTAATCAGAGAGCCGAGTCAGTATCTAGATGGGTGACTTCTTGGGAATACCAGCTGCTGTAAACTTTTTTTTCTCACGTGATTTAATTGCAATACACGGAAAGTTATCCATGTGTATGAGCGAATTTTATTAAAAATAAGCAGACATAGAGTCTGTCTATATTTCTGAGATGAGGTATTATGTACAGTATTTACATTAGTCGGACTATTGTCCTCATCTTTGTCGCCATATTTGTCACAACGTTTCGGCCGTTGTACGCTCCGACCTTCTTCAGGTGGTTGGAATTTCGAACTGAACCCTTTATTTCGATCACTGGGGTAGACTGTTCTAGTTCCACCTGCCATGTTTGATGGATGTCAGTTATCAGTTATCTCCTGCTAATTTTCCCTCTGAAAGTTCCCTACTGCCTTAACCAGGAATTGAACTCACCTTCTTTGGGTCTGTCACTGGATCTAACCAACGCCTTTATCCACTGTGCCATGTGTCCTCACATGGCACAGTGGATAAAGGCGTTGGTTAGATCCAGTGACAGGGTTCAGTTCGAAATTCCAACCACCTGAAGAAGGCCGGAGCGTACAACGGCCGAAACGTTGTGACAAATATGGCGACAAAGATGAGGACAATAGTCCGACTAATGTAATGTAATGTATAAGAGAAGTCTCTTATATCCGGGTTTCTCTTATATCCGGGTTTGGTCTTTTTTGTTTAGGTAAGTATGGCTCTAATTTGGGACCAGAGAAAATCTCTCTTATATCCGGGTTTCTCTTATATCCGGGTTGCACTGTATATATATATATATATATAGTCAGTGACACTAGATTTGTTTTTGAGGCAGGAATAAATTGTGGTGTCATCCGCGTAGATGCCAACTTGGGAATTTATGGCGTCAGGAAGGTCATTTCTGTAGATAAGGAATAGAGTGGGGCCTAGGATGGAGCCTTGGGGAACACCTGCGATCGTGGGATAGGAACTGGAGGAGAATCCGTTGAGAACGAATGATTGTATTAGGTCAAACAATCGACCCGTAATGCCATAACCCTGGAGCTTGCGAAGAAGGCCGGCATGCCAAACCTTATCAAATGCTTTGCAGATGTCTAGGGCCAAGACACGACCTTCCCCGTTATTTTGAAGAGCTCAGTAGACAGTTTCAGTGATCTGCGAGTGGGGTAATTGATAATGACTAGGAATTGTTAATCAGAGAGCCGAATCAGTACCTAGATGTGTGACTGCTTGGTGCTGTAAACTTGGATGTGCGAGTGGGGTAATAGATAATAGCTAGGGTTTGTTAATCAGAGCCAAGACTGCTTGGGAATACCATGTGCTGTAAGCTTGGGTGTGCGGGTGGTGTAATGGATAACGAATCGGAATTGTTAATCGTAGAGCTAGGCTCCAATCCCTGTGTCATATTCACTTATGCACAAATACTCTTCGGAAATGTATGAATCCATCTATTATTCCCAATCTATGGGTTAATTAGTAAAACTTGTATCACTAAATTAATATCTCCAAAGCAGATTCTTGCAATCTAAAAATATTTTCTGGCTTTAAATAACCCATAAAGGGTTAATAAACCATAAAAACAAATATATTACTTGGAACGACACAGATATCATTCTACTAACTAATGTTGATAATACTACGCAGACAAGTATGAGCAACAAAGAATGTTATTGAAGCTGTAAGGAAATTAGATGTAAAAATCAAAATATGACAGTCTAACTTTCTGGGACACATAATGAGAAAAGAAGGCCTGGAGAATTTAACACTCACAGGATAGCGTGCAGCAAGTAACCTATTTAACGGGTGTGTGTGAATTGATGACAGAACCGGTTTAAATAGGAATGATAAAGAATAAAAACAGTTATTTGACCAACAAAAGACAAGAAAGGGCGGAGAGCCATTATTTTCCATCTAATAGAGAGACATAATATGTAAAAAGAAGAATGTTTTTTGTTGTAGCATACCTAGGACGATAATGTGTATGTCCCCATATATATCCCCATTCACATAAATACAGTAGTAAATACTGTATGTTGGTCTGCAGTCGGAGATTCGTTTCCAGCTGTGCTGATCAAAATCTCTGTCTCCGGGCAGAGAGGATCCCCAGACGAGTCTCTGTCGAAGGGCAGAGTTTCGTCTCGGGAAACAGCTACCCGATCCCGTTTTATACGGCTTCTACGGGGAATTTTTGGCCGATCCTACGGACTCGGATAACCCACATTAAATTCGGCCTTGTGCCATATCTGACCACGTGGGGTGATTGGTAATTATCCTGCAGTTGGAGATTCATTATGGAGTTCACTTGACTCACTTCTAGCAGGTGACTAGTTTTTTCTACGCGCGGCGGCCGTATCTTATGTGCGTTGTTCGTGTGCTAAGTAATATTGTTCATGATCAAACATCGTTTGATTATTCTATTCACTAACCTAACCGAGGTTACAACATTTTTCGTAATTTCCGACCATTGACAATCCCTCGCTGCCAGATTTAATGAAGTTCTCTATTGGAGTCATTAACAAAGCTTTTAGCTGATAGATTTAATAGTCCTATACTATCAGTAATGTTTGCTTTCTTTGATGGACATTGACAGCCGCTTCTTTTATCATTGTAACACATGTTCAATATATATCTCTACTTAAAGTACTTGCCTGGCAATTAGATTGTACAGATAATAGCTTTGTCACTAACGAATGAATTAATACCTTACCACTGGCAATTCTTTTTTCCTGATTAGCAATGAATTCTTTTTGCAAAATAATTAGTCATGTATTTACATTATTAAATTGTCATATATTGTCACGAACTTACACTAATTCTTGCCTAATAGCAATAACGTTTCTGCTGATTTTTCTCTGTATTCTCTAGTAAAATCATTCGGCAAAACGTACCTTATGCATTAAATTGTCATATTATGTCAGTAACTCTTACATTAACTCATGCATATTAACAATAATGTTTTTGCTGATTTTTCTCGGTATTCTCTAGTAAAATCATTAGTTAAAAGGACCTTATGCATTAAATTGTCATATTATGTCAGTAACTCTTACATTAACTCCTGCCTATTAACAATAATGGTTTTGCCGATTTACTCTGTATTTCCTAGTAAAATCATTAGGCAAAACGTACCTTATGCATTAAATTGTCATATATTGTCAGTAACTCTTACATTATCTCAAGCCTAGTAACAATAAATTTTTTGCTGATTTTTCTTTGTATTCTCTCGTAAAATCATTAGCCAAAATGTACCTTATGCATTAAATTGTAATATATTGTCAGTAACTCTTACAGTTATTCCTGATTACTAGCAAAAAACATTTTTGTTGATTTTTCTCTGTATCCTCTAGTAAAATGTTTAACCAAAAATGAATTAAATTGTCATATATTGTCAGTAACTCTTACATTAATTGCTGCTTAATAGCAATAACTTTTTTGCTGATTTTTCTCTTAATTCTCTAGTAAAACATTAACAAAGAATACCCCATGTATTTAATTGTCCCGTTTTGCTTGCCTTGATACTTCACTCTTCACAACCATGTTCTTAATTTGCAATGCATTTCTCGAGTAAAATCCTCATTTATTTTCTTTTAATCATTGCACTCCAAACGACGCCAAAAAAAGAAATTCTTCCAGAAAAAGCATAACCTTTCAACTTGTGAAGAAGACCATTATTCCCAATCCTGTAAAAAATCTTCGAGGTATCCAGACCAACATCTCGAACTTCACCATTCTTATCTTAAGCTGGATAGATAGATTTTTAGCAATAATTTGGGTGATATGTAACTGATTTGAAATTTCTATTTTTCAGGAAATTTACTTTGGATAATTGTTTATGCTTATTTAATCCTCAGGGCTTATATTGGTGCAAAGGTTGATGGAAATAAGAGGAAAGGCTGACAACGAGACACATCTGCAATAAGATTGCGAAGAGATAAATGATTTTGATGAAATCTGGACTGAAATTGAAAAAGTTATCAGTCTTATGGAAAGAAAGCCAGCATCCAGCTATGACAATTGAAATAATGCACGCAGAGTTTAAAAGTGTCTTTCGTTTAAAAAATTTCAGGAACAAAAGCAAAACGAAATGCGGAAAAAGTTAAGAATGACATTAGAAAAGAAAGAATCATCATGCAACAGCGATTAAAAAATCCTCCTTACATTATTTGTTTTGCCTACGTGGCATACTTAATTTAATGAATTTTCATTAAAATTACATAACTTATTTCTTATTCCTTAAAATCAATTCCGTTATATTTCAATCACCATCAGCTTATTTTCTTTACTATAAAACATTGAAAATAAATGTTAAACCTGATTCCATTTTTTTTTATTTCAATCTAAATATAACCGCTTATATCAGGACTTTGTAACCAATTCTTCATATCCGGGATTCTGCTGTATACCGTTTAAAGCATCATAAGTAATAAACAGGAATGAATAGGTCCGCCTCTCGTCCGGTTCACACTCATCCCCAGTCTTTTGAAAGAGGAGTAGAGGCTAATCTCTTGTTTCCTTTTTTGGATTGGGATTCCGATTCGTTCTAAAGACTTTTCATTCTCTGTCATGTCCAGTAGTGCTAAGAAATAGAAAAAAAAACTTTGCTTGAAAAAAGGAAAAGGGTACAAAACTGTTACGAGATATATGTCCTCCTGTATGGCAGTGAATGCTGGACAATCTCCTAAAGAATAAAGAAGAGACTTGAAGCAATAGAATTGTAGTTCTACAGAAGGATACTGAGAATATTATAGCCGGACTTCAATACATCATATCCGGAAGGCCTCCCTTAGTCCGGTTGTCAGAGATTCTACTCTATACGGTTCAAAGCATCATAACATAAATAATAACCAGGAAAAGAGAGATTTGTCTCTCGCCCGGTTCACACTCCTCCCCAGTTTTTTGAACAGGAGTAGAGGCTTATCTCTTTTTCCATGTTTTGGATTGGGTTTCCCATTCCTTCTAAAATCTTTTCATTCTCTGTCATGTTCAGTAGTGCCAAGAAATAGAAATTCGCTTGAAACAAGGAAAAGAGTACTAAACTGTTATGTGATATATGTCCGCTTGTATGGCAGTGAATGATGGACAATCTCCTAAAGAGTGAAGAAGAGACTTGAAGCAACAGAATTGTGTTTCTACAGAAGGATACTGAGGATACTATATATTGTAACTAATTCCTGATATCCAGAAGTCCGTCTTAGTCCGGTTGTTAGGGATTCTACTGTTTATCCTCAGAGAATACTCATTGTATTATGCAACTAAATAATTTAGGCGGTAGGAACACCTACTTATGATTTAACATCAAAGTCTGCTATTTGATCTAAAGTTAATTGGCTCAACACCCAACTGATAATCTGTAGGTCGCCAATTGAATATAAAGTAATTCGGGATTACTAAGCACCAAGAAGAAAAATAATTTATATATGGGGATGGTGCAAGGTAATGCTTTCTCCATCACTGCGGATGGCAGAGCATAGCAAAAAAGACCTTTTGTTTTTCTTTTTTATAGATAATTTGTTCAAACCAAATAGAATAAATTCTTCATATTAGACGGAGAAAAGCAAACCAGGTTCAGGTTATTAAATCAATAAATAAAGAACATTTATATATCAGGCCGTCCTGGGTATGACGATAAACTACGTCCGTGACTTGGGTAAGACTATAAACTACATCCGCGTCCTGGTTAAGACAAAATTCTACATCCGCGTCCTGGAAAAGACGATAAACTACGACCGCGTCATGGGTATGACGATAAAGTACGTCCGACAGCAAGGTCTGACCAGGAGGTTTTGAGAAGCATGGATCCCCCTCTTAATTGTTGGTGTTCCCAGGTCCACCCTGCCCCGGGAACACATTGAGGTTGATATGCCGTAAAACAAAATAAACCAAACCAATAGATAGATAGATAGATAGATAGATAGATAGATAGATAAATAAAAAAAATATTACCAGCAATTAAAATCTTTTCGGCATTAAATAACCCAGCGAGGTTGACATGCCGTAAAACGAAATAAACCAAACCAATAGATAGATAGATAGATAGATAGATAGATAGAGAGAGAGAGAGAGAGAGAGAGAGAGAGAGAGAGAGATAAAAAATATTACGAGCAATAAAAATGTTGTCGGCATTAAATAAGCCATTGAAGTTGATATGCCATAAAATAAAATAGAGCAAACCAATACTGAGATAGATAGATAGATAGATAGATAGATAGATAGATAGATAAATAGATAGATAAAAAAAAACAAAGCTATTAACAGCAATAAAATTCTTGACGGCATTAAATAAGCCATTGAGGTTGATATGCCGTAAAACAAATTAAAGCAAACCAATATATACTGAGATAGATAGATAGATAGATAGATAGATAGATAGATAGATAGATAGATAAAATATTACCAGCTATAAAAATATTGTCGGCATTAAATAAGCCATTGAGGTTGATATGCCGTAAAACAAAATAAAGCAAACCAATATATACTGAGATAGATAGATAGATAGATAAATAGATAGATAGATAAAAAATATTAACAGCAATAAAAATCTTGTGGGCATTAAATAACCCATTGTAGTTGAAATGCTGTAAAAGAAAGCAAACCAACAAACCAAGCCAAAGCATATATATCAGGAATAAAGTGCCGTCGTTAATACACGCATGGGTGAATGGTCCGAATTCAGATAGGCTCACGACGCCATGTCATGTTCAAGAATTCGAAACGTTTCCTAATCCTGAGGAGTCCATTAATTTCTCTCTTTGGTCGAAGTAGGGACGCCTGTTTCATTCTTTGGGACGACATACGAATTGAACTCATGAACTTCTTCTAGCCTTTGCCTAAACATGCAGGACCTACAAGTCAGCAAGTGGTTGAAACAGGATGGTTTGAATTCAGTTTTAACTTCTTATGCCATCCAAAGCTATAGAACCCCAGTCTGTCTTACTATTTATCCATAACTGAGGGAGCGAATAGATGGATACATACCTTTCCCTAAAATATTAAAACGTAAGTTCTGTAATGGACATGACTGGAATTCGAACTCGGCTCTCCGATTCCTCAACCCAAGTCGAAATCGACCTAATATATATATATATACTAGCAGCATGGCCCGGCGTTGCCCGTGCCTGATTCAAACATCGTACAACTCATACAGCAATCGCTATCACTTGACTTAAAATATGTTTGCCCTTCCTTGCCTTTAAAGTAGTGCCCTTTGCCGTGCTGATGTTGTTACATGCCTTACTTCTTGCCTATCTCACACTGCGTATTTTTTCTAAGCTCTATACTAAATATTAAATCTGTTACGAAAAAAAAACTAAACAAAATGAACACAAAACGATCAGCTTTAAAAAAAGGACTTGTAACTGGAAAAACCGAATGAAAAAAAGAATGTTATCAACAAATACTTTTTCACACCCAACCCAGTTCTGCGGAATCTGAATCAACGTTGAGTTTAAGCAAGCGAATGAGCCAATTGGAGTAAAGTGCCAGGCAGATTTAAATTTTTCCCACTTGTGACGAATGCAGCTATCGATTTTTTTGCATGCTAGCATGCTAGTTTACATTCGTGTCAGTCAGCTGTTGGCTCTTACGATGTCCAATAGAATATTCCTGCCTATTCGTGGCAGACAGCTATAGGCCTTCACTCTGGCCAGTAGAAAACGGCCGCAAACTACATGAAAACTGCCGTAGAAGCATGAAAAAAATCGATCATTTCCACTATCGATGGGAGTTGGGAAATGCAATGTCGGTCCTGGCCTTTCCGCTAACTTGGAGCAGGTGCATGTAAATTTTGGTGCAAATCCGTCGAAAATTGCGGCCGTGCATTCGTTACACACACACACACACACACACACACACACGCACACACACACACACACACATCCTGTCTTTTAAAGATAGAGATGCAAAAACACGTACTTTGGTTTTTTACTGTATTTTGGATAATATTCCATTGTGTAACTGCATTAAAATCAGTAAGAAACTCATTGTCAGTAGAGAGAAATCATGACAAGCAATACTAAATAAATACGGTCATTGTATGTAGAATATAAATATATTGTTACTCATTTTACTAGAGAAATGTATTGTACATGAGGAAGAAAGGGATTGTCAGTGGTCAGGTATGATGACAAGTATTACCAAACAAATCACGTGCTTGTATTCTACTAAAGGAACGCATTGAAAATGAGAAAGAAAAGGAATTGGTAATAGACAGCAATGAAGGCAGTAGTTACTGAATGGGTCGGGAAACTGTATTATATAAATGCATTGTTACTCAATTTACTATACAAATACCATGGAAATGAAGAAGAAAGTCCTTTTTAGAAATCCTGAATTAATGCAAACGTTGCTGACAGAATAGAATCATTGTATGTATAATGCAAATGAATTGATAACGATTTCAATGAAGTATGTATTGAAAATCTAGAAGAAAGGGGTTATGACCGGTCAGAAATTGAACCACACATAAAATGGCGGAATAAGTTTACTATGGCTATATTGCGAATGCATTGTTAATGGCTGCATTGTATATCGGGAAGAAAGGGATTTTCAATGGTCAGGAACTCATGAAAATGTGATTCTGTTGTTGTAACCCCTCTTACAGTATAATGAACTCTTCCTTCTCTCATAAATACAAACTGCGAGAGTAGTAGACGCAGTGCTAATCTACTTATTACTATTGTTTTGAAGATATCTTCAGTATACTTTTTCAACCTACCTTCGTCTTCCGTGTCTTTCTTTCTGGGCCCCTAAAAAGGCCACAACAACTTGGCGACGAGGATTTCGCACTTCTCGGGGACTTACAAAAAAATATGGCAGTTGCCAGTGTCCACAACAGATTCGCAAAAAAAAACAACAACAAAAAAAAACTATTATTTACATCAAGTAAAATTATCTTTCATTTGAAAATACATTAAATATCAGGGAGAAAAGGATTGTCAGTGGTCATGAATTCATCAAGTTTAAACTACGAATAATTTAATTGCTGACATGGGAAATTATAAATAAACGGATTGTTGATGGTTAGGAAAGTTCAAGAAATAGTGACAGAGTATGTATATTTTATGTATAACGAAAATGCATTAATAATGATTTTACTATAGGAATGCTTTGGGAATCGTGAAGAAAGGGATTGTCAATGGTCAGTAATTGATATAATCATTACCAACAGAACAGGGCTATTAAATGTAAAATATAAATGCACTGATTATGATTTTACTATAGAAATGCTTTGAACATCAGGAAGAAAGGGATTGTCATGGTTTAGTGAATAAAGCAAAGGTTTTTGACAAAATAGAGCAATTATATGTATGACGTGAAACTATTAATAACGATTTTGTTATAGTAAACTATTGTAAATTTGAAACGAATGGCTTGCCAGTGGTCAGCATTAATGGAAATATTTTATACGATTTTTACAATTTCGTGCTTGCAACAAAGAGGTTGGATTAGTGAATTAAAGATAAGGATTGTTGTGTTTAATCAGCATAAATCCCCAAAGTATTCTTACAGACCTCCAACCATCTTACATACCAGCGGATGGTATTGCTTGGCGTCTAAAAGATAAGCATGCAATCGATAAGCTGAACAATCAGAAGAAAAGAAAACATTAAAACAATCGACATTAAGTCATGAACGGAAGAACATTTGGAATAGAAAGGGTGAAAGGGAGCAGTCCGGCTGCTGGGAACAGATTGCTACCAATCGAATTCTTTGTGTACCGGATAGCAGGAGACTGTCGAGGTCATGATGAGAGAATGCGTTCTGTTTTGGGTTCTTTTTCTCGGGGGATTTTATTGCGCACCGAGTTCATTCACTGATTTAAGCCCCTTCTACCTTATTCGATTGATTTACTGCCTGTCAACTACTTCTTCCAGGGATCATTTCTGCAGCCAACTCTCATAGTTTCTTTTGGGCATGATCCAATAGTTCACCTGCTTAGTTGCGGCTTGTATATCCGTTAGAATTGCGTTTGATTTTCTCTGCTTGATTCCAAGAAATCTTAGCCATTCCAATCAGGTTCTACAAATATTAGACATTTACGCAAATCAGGAAGCTTGACAGATATTTAAAATTTAAGTTTGATGAAGTTTAAAATGTAAAATTTCAATTTAAGTTTGATAAAGTTTAAAATTTAAAATTTAAGTTTGATGAAGTTTAATGTACCGTGTCCCTTCAGGACGTTGTTGATTATGGATCTCCCCGGCTTCCTATCATTTATAGCTCTAATTCATCATTTTCATAGACTCGTTAGGTAGGTTCTTTGTTATTTCTCTCAGTTCCTCTTTCCCTCAATACATCCTGCGCGTGTCGAATTCTCCAAGTACGCTTTCTTTCACATGTTTTGTCCATATTATTCTCAGCATCCTTATGTAGAACAACATTCCTATTGCCTCAAGTCTTTTCTTCATCGCCATCTTTCCCAGCATTCACTGCCGTACCTCCATTCTTCTTTATACCACCCTCCTTCAGGACGCACGTCATCACGACTCTCCACGACCTTGTACACCTTAGTAAAGTCTCCCACTTTACACTCCATTACCTCCTGTTATTCCATCTCTTGAAACAAGGTAGCCAGTTTGGGGGCCCGCTGCCTCCTCCTGTTCGTTTTATATTCGATATATTCTGTGAATGCCAATTTCTCCAAGTCATCTCATTAGGTATTAAAAACATTTCAGCTGTTTCTTTACGATTTTGAGTATAAGTGTCCTTTTAATTCCCATTTTCATTAAGATTTCTGCATTACTCTCATTTTATGCCCATGGTATTCTCAGCATCCTTCAGTAGAACCACATTTCTGATTACCTCAAGTCTTCTCTTCATCTGTGAAAAATTTGTTCGGCATATCATTTTCAAAGATGGATATGATCGGCCTGACTTGGGGTCTCGACTCCAGTCACTTTCTCACTGACGTAATATGGCTTCCCTCTGTCTTTTCTAGAAATATTTTCATAGCATCTGCTCTGATGAGCTATTTGCACTGGTGCCCCGACTGAATGAATTTAAGCGTGCTATTAGTTTGGCAAATGGTCCCACCCTTTTACTGTCGAAACAGTTAAATGTAATCACCTCTTCTCTTCCAACAGCTTCTTCTCTCGCACTTCCTGACAGCAAAACTCCCTTCCTCTTACTTGCTTCCCTGATAACTATAATCTTCAAAAATTTTAATGTAATGTCAATCGACATCTTCTGTTCTTTTTATATTTTTCCTCAGCCACGCCCCACTATACACAGTCTTTTCCCTTAATTGCACACTCTATAGCCCCTTGCGTACTAGTAACACTCCCACCTTGCTTGGGGTGAATTGTTAAAAGAAATAGCGTGTGATTTGTGTTTGTGTAGAATGTACATGAATTTTCTCCAAAAAAAAGGTGTTATTCCGGATTTGCGAAGGAAGTGAAAAGTCTCCAACCGAAAATCTTTGTCTCTTCTTACCACTCTCTCTCTCTCTCTCTTTGTCTCTTTGTTTCTCTCTCTCTCTCTCACTATATATATATATATATATATTATAAATTAATTGATTCCTATATTCGCTTGAAGATGAAACGGAACTAATGCTTTTAATTTAATTATATAATTAAATTTGAAGTTCTTAGCTTCAGTTTTTGAAACATGGTTATTACAGTGTAGCGAAAAAACATATTTTAAATCAGTTAATTTATAATATTTATGCGCTGTAAATTTACATTGAGCTCTGTTTTGTAAAAATAAAAATAAAAAATATCAATAAGAACACTGGATCATATATCTTACCGTTCTTTATATATATATATATATGTGTGTGTGTGTGTGTGTGTGTGTGTGTGTGTGTGTGTGTGTGTGTGTGTGTGCCCGCTTAAATTTCCTCTGTTTTCTCAAAAACTTAAACAAAAAAGAACATAATCGATACAAAAACTTTCGAAATCAAAGCGAAACCTTGGATTGAATCATAAAATCTTCTAACAATAGCGTCCATTTCAAAACTGGAAAAATAGTAGTAAATCAAATGGAAGGTCCATGCGACGATATAAGTTTGGAAACTTAATTAGCGCGCATCCATTATCGCTGACGTTTTCTTTTATCTGGAGAGTACCGTTTTTTTTCTTCTCTCCTTTCCTTCAAAAACCGACCCACATTTATAAATGATACACAAATCTGTAATAATTTATCAAGACTAGCTTAGACGCGGCACAAGGCCGAAAATATGGAGTACTCAAAGAGAAACGAACTCACTACTCAGTCGTAAATATTCTAGCGAGACAAGTCTGCTAACCATTACACGACACCGAAATGCCCAAACGATTTTCTAAGCGTAGCTTAGACGTGGCACAAGGATAAAAATATGGGGCACCCAGTTAAGATCGAAATCATGACTCAGTCGCATGCTAACCAATATATCACATCGAAATGCCTAATCACCTTAATATTACAACGTGTGTATAAATGTTCCGAGCAGTCTAAACCCAGAAACTGAATAAACAATTTAAAACCGCCTTTTTTCCGCTTGAACTTTTGCATATGTCTCATTTGAAGCAATGAGTTTAATGGTACGGAACATGATTGGGGTGATTTAATCCGAAACTGGTGCCGAAATATGTCTTGCAAATACTAAGCAAAATATTAAGAAACAGGAAAATTTCGTTAATAAAAGACTAAACTATCATGTAACATCTGTCCACCTATATGGCAGTGAATGATGCACAGGTGCAGAAGAACCTGGAGACAATAGAAATTTGGTTCTACAGGAGGATGATGAGAATAACACAGACTGAACATGTGAACAACGACGAAGTTTTAGAGAAAATGGAAACAAAAAGCATAATTCTTGTTAACATTAGAAAGACACTGTTGAAATTTCTAGGACACATAACGAGGAAAGAGGGCTACGAAAATGTGACACTCACGGGACATTTCGAAGGAAACAGATGCAAACAAATGCATGAATGACCTAAGGAGATCGTGTAAATGGATGGTAGAACATTGTTTATTAGATAACGAAATAACAAAAAAAAAATACAAAGGACAGGAAATTGTGGAGAGCCATGATCGCCAATGTATTGGAAGGACATGGCAAACAGAATAAGAATGTGTTTGTAAATGGATGGCGAGCAGGGTTTAGGAAAGATGACAAAATTTGTTAAAAGCTACAAAAAACAGGAAATTGTGAGCTATGATCACCAACATCCTGGAGGAAAGAGAGCTTCGAAAATGTGTCCATGTTAATAGTTAATAAATGAAATAAAACCATTGAAGTATACAGGTTTCCCTCTCATCGATGAAAGAAAACTGGTAGCTGCTCTCGAAGATTATATCCAATCAGTTGTTAACTGGGACAAGATGGTTTGTTAACATCTCGATAGCGATACTAATCGCTATTAATTTTTGTCCCAGTGGATTTACTGACTTGGATAGGCTGAACTTGATTTAAAAAAAAAAAAAAAAAACAATAAAGAAAAAACTCTTTGATTCTAGATTCACAGGTTTTGAAACAGTGATACTACAGCGACAAGGATTGGAGGATTTTTTTTTCCAAAGTCTCTTCTATGAGGAGAACCATGTATGGCCTCCGTACATGGACTCACTGAAAAGAGGCCTATTGGTTCGAATGTCATCGGGGGTAAACAGAAATGTCTCCGACAGCGTGATATGAATGTGCAAGTTCTATCAGCCGGTTTGGTTAGGAGCTGAAGAAACCAAACAACGCCGTGAAATCATAACCGCCACCAGCGGATACAGCTTCGGCAATCAAAAATTCTGCCTCTTTCTCTCATAATCCTCACCCCGCATCTAAAATATAGCACAAAGACGGTGGAGTACAGCCGATGGCTACAAGTATGGTTGTCCCTGTATATATCGAACTTAGCAATTAATTGTAAATGTGTGCGAGACTCACTTGCTAACAAGTATTTTATATTGCCCTCATAGTGAGGCTTAGACTACGCCGAATATTTCAGTTAAAATTGGAGAGACATCACCCAACAAAGAGAGAGATTATCTTATCGGTGGAAGCGTGTAGACTCATGTATAAATGTTTTCCTTTTATCTCAAGTATCAGCTGAAATGGTTAACATTTGACTCAAGTATAAATCCTAAAAAAAAAACAAAAAAAAAACATTTACCATGAGTCAAATGTCAAATATCAATCCAGCCAATCATTACTTTCGGACTCAAACATCAACTTTGACAATATTATAAACAATATCAATGTTAGCCTTTTAATTTAATTATTAACAGTTCAAATATTTAATTTTTGACTCAAGCGCGAACGAGATCAAGGTTACATTTTGACTTGGATATAAATTTGCCCAGTATCTTTTGACACAACGAAAAACAGGACCAATGTTACATTTTGACCCAGATATAAGCTTCCACAATGTCTTTCTACTCAAAGTTAAACCAGACCAATATTTACATTTTGATTCAATTATAAACTCACACAATATCTTCGACTCAAAGATAAACCAGAACAATATTTACATACTGATTCATGTATAAACTCGTCCAATATTTTTGACTCGTGTACAAACCGGTCCAATGTTTACCTTTTGACTCAGTTATAAACCAGTTTACTGTCTACCTTTTGACTCAGTCACAACTCGTTCCAATGTTAACCTTTTCACTCAAGAACAAACCGGTCCAATATCAACTTTTAAGCTCCAGTATAAACCGTCCCAATGTCTATCTTTTAACTTCAGCAGAAACTGGGCCAATTTTTACATTTAGACACAAATATAAATAGGATTAACGTTTACCTTTTGACTCAGTAAAAGCAATCCATGTCTATTTTTTTCATTCAACGATCAAACAGGACCAATGTTTACCGCTTCACTCGAGTATAAAACAAACCAATATTTACCTTTTGACAAAAGATTTCCATATTAAATGACGAAAGGTTTGATATGTCGTTACATTAACCCACCTAAACAGTATCGCATAGCTAGACAGCCAATATACAAAACACAACCTTTTGTGATGTCAATGGACACTCGTTGTCACTTTTGTAATGCCAACAAATACTCGTTGTCACTTTCGTAATGCTCGTTGTAGAATAGTCTTTGTAATCGCAGATACAACTATAGTGACGCCATTGAACAATACTGGTGTCAGACGCCTTCGAATATCACTCGCACTAATTGTACTTGCTCGATAATACTCGCTCGAAAAGTAATCCGTATAGAGATCCGAATAGAGAAATAGTATAGTGAGCAGAGTAGAGAATAGCGCTCCGTACAGTAGTAGATAATAGAGTAGAAATAGCGAAATCATCTCTTGAAGTTTCAACTCCCTTCCCAGATATGAAGCATTTCCGAAAACAATAAACAACTATTATAAGGATTAGAGAGAGTAGATGAAGGATATTAATGCTAACTGCTGACATGTTTCGGTTACAAGAGATCTAAAGAGGATGGCGGGCGAATACATTGCTGTCGAAAAAGAAGAGGAATCATGTGGCGTCTTCGACAGGTGCACCATCAAATTGTGCAACGATACGCATCATGCTTAGACATCCAATGATGAAAACCTGACAAGTAATTTATATTTGTATTCAGACTTACTTTGCTTAAGAAATTTGGAAAAAGGAAAACGATAGACAGACAGCGAAGAATTTGGCTTGTTTTTCTTATACAGAGAAGAGAACAGAGACGAAAGAGAGAAACGATTCAATTTTGAGTCTCTTCTCAAAGTGTGTGTGTGTGTGTGTGAGAGAGAGAGAGAGAGGGGGGGATAGAAAAGTAGAACGTTTTTCTCTCTTAAGCGAAAAAAAAATCAAACTTATTATAAAACCCAGGTTGTGTGTGTCTGTGTGTGTCTGTACATTTATATATTGGATCTGATTTCCCACATTTTTCAACCGATCTCAACAAAACTTCACAGGACTACATAAAATTACCTTGTGGGGGTTCTGACAGCGCCAAAAATTGGAAAAACACAATTGTTTTTACACGAAATCATTTTGAAAACACGATTAAGAGGAATCGCTGTTTCGAGAATGAAAGGGGGACAACTCATATCGAGTTATACTTATTATAAAAACCCAGGTTGTTTGTGTGTGCGTGTGTTCGTTTATATATGGGATCGGATTTCCTACATTTTTCAACTGATTTCAACAAAACTTCACTTTTTTTTGGCAGGTAGTGTTGTCTTGCACACTTTTTTTTGGCAGATATTGTCTTGCACACTTTTTTTTTCTCTATTTTTACATTCAGAATGCTTTAAAAATTCCATTTACAAGACAATTTTTTATAATAAAATTGAAAAATTCTATTCAATCGGTAGACTCATAACGATTGAAAAGAATGTTTTTGTTTGAATTTGGGTTTGACCAATTCCTAAAAAAAAAAAAAAAAACTAATTAAGACATGCGTGTCCGTCAACCTTAAACAATAATCTTTGTCCATTTTATTTTTCAGTCTTTATGATGGTCGATACTTGATCTATCTCTTACTGTTAGATCACTGGGCAACGCCAGCCTCTAGTGCTAGTACAGACTATTTTTATTTCTCAGAGAGGCAGGAAAGGATACAAAGAAAGAAAGAATTTTTTTCGTTATTTCTTGTGGAAAAGAAGAGACAGAAAAGGAGAGAGAAGAAGAGGAAGAGAGTGGAGAAGAAATAAGAAGTTTTGAGGGAGAGCAGTTTGTTGTATCTCTCCTCAGAGAGCGAGCGAGTGAGAAAGGAAGAGGAAGAGAAGGGATAAGAATTTGTAAGAGAGAGTAGTTAGCTGTATCTCTCCTTAGCGAGTGAGAGAGAGAGAGAGAGAGAAAGAGAGAGAGAGAGAGAGAAAGAATAAGAAGTTTTGAAAAAGAGTAGTTAAATGTATCTCTCCTCAGCGAGCGAGCAAGAGAGAGGATAGATAGATAGATAGAAAGATAAATAGATAGATAGATAGATAGATAGAGAGATAGAGAGAGAGAGAGAGAGAGAGAGAGAAACAGAGAAACAGAGAAAGGAGATATTTTTTATTGCTTATTGAATTTTTTACAGTTTACCAACCTTTTACAGGTCATTTAAATCCAGAAAAATATTTTTATATTGTAAGAATTAGGATGGAGGGGGGGGCAAATATAATGACGACTTACTGATACAAGTCCTATTAATTAATCCATAGCTGGGATGGAAAGATCTATCTATCTATCTATCTATCTATCTATCTATCTCTCTCTCTATATATATATATATATTAATGTTATTATTATGATGATCTATGATTTTATTTTTACTATTTTTACTATATCACTATTATTTTTTTATATGACTCTTATCAATATTAATTCATTATTATTATTATTATTATTATTATTATTATTATTATTATTCGTCAAGATAGTAAAACGATAAACTACGTCTGAGACCAGGAAGTTTTGAGGAGGGTGGAACCACCTCTTAATTGCTGGTGTTTCCAGGTCCACCCTGATCCGGGGTGGTAGAACCTGTTAGGGTCACAGTTATGGGCAAATAGTTAACCCCTAAATTGACGTCAAAACACTATGAAAATGTAAAAATTGGTTTTGATAGTAGGAATACTTTTTTTGTAAAAAAAATTATTACCAGCAATACATTTTTGAAAAAAATACCAGCTATATATTTTTTGAAAATAATATTATCAGCAATAGATTTTGGAAGAAAAAAAAATATTACCAGCAATAAAAATTTTGTCATTATTAAACAACGCATTGAGGTTGATATGCCGTAAAACAAAACAAACCGAACCTTTTTAATAATTTCTTTTATTAACATTTTATTACTGCAAATCTTTTTACTTATTTTTATTAATTTACATTAAATAATTTTTTAAACAAAGAATAAGAGTTACGCCCCACGACTTTCAATCGTATATTTACAACAGCGTCCGTAAGCGTCATTTTTTAAACGAACATTATAATTTCTAATTTATATTTTAATCTTTTAATGTAATTATGAGCATACATTTAAATTCCTGTAATTTTTGTAAAATTCAAATTAAATATTTAACAGCAGCAATAATTCATCCAAACAACACCAAGACCTAGAAATATTAACCAAACTGTAAACAACGATCAGTATCTTAAGATTAGGTATGAAACTCCAAGTCGTACTGTCGGAGATTAGTATTTTATATATATATATATATATATATATATATATATATATATATATAAGTGAACATTGACGATTGCGTCTGGCATGAAACAGCCTGTCGCCTCTAAGTGTTGACTTCAATGTTCACTTTATATTTACACACCATCTATCTCTGATATTGAGCACTTTATGCAAGAAATATACCACACCTTAAAACTATATTTCTTCATATATATATATATATATATATACACTGCTTGCCAAATTATTATCAAGATACCTTTTTTTATAATATTGTGACGGTTACACACCTGGCCCAGGGTCGGATCCTTTGGTTACGGCGCCAACGGTGACGTCGCTCCTCCTGGTCGCTCCTCCTGGGTCCAAGCGTGCCGCTCCAACCCCTTGGTCAGATGATCACCAGCCTCGCCTTTCTCGACTCGCTTCCAATACCTGGTCACTAAAGCAACTGTACCGATCTCCGGTCTGTCTACCCACGCTGTGTTTAGATCTTAGACAGACAGGACCAGCAGGATTGGGGCCGATACAAGTTGAGTCCGACGGGGGTGGCAAAACACAAATAAAAGAGAAAATAAACTCACGAGAGAAAAAGATTGCTGATAAAAAAAATGGGTAACAACCTTTTATATCTTAATGTCCGCTACATAAAAACAAAATTGTTCTCATTTCCCAACCCGCTCTGTGGACTATGGCACAAGCTTCTATCACACAACCTAAAGATTTCGAATTGCCTACTCTTTAGAATTGTGTATGTCGGAGTGTGGTTTGGTTCGACACTGGGGCTAATTTCTATCGATCATTCGCAGTTGATTCTTCTCTTCGACTTGAGTTGTATTTCTTCTTCTTCGTCGACTTAGGCTGGAAGTTCTCTTGTCTTCGACTTGGGCTGGAAGTTCTCTTGTCTTCGACTTGGGTTGTATTTCTTCTTCTTCGTCGACTTAGGCTGGAAGTTCTCTTTGTCTTCGACTTGGGCTGGAAGTTCTCTTGTCTTCGACTTGGGTTGTATTTCTTCTTCTTCGTCGACTTAGGCTGGAAGTTCTCTTGTCTTCGACTTGGGCTGGAAGGATCTCTTGCCGCAACTCAGCCGCAACTCTCTGTCGTCCGAGGTGATCTCTTCTCGCTGCCGTCCGGGCTGAACTCTGCCGTAACTCTGCCACAACTCTTGGCTTGGCGTCTCGAGCAATCTCCTTCTTCGTCTTCGACTTGGGTTGTATTTCTGGACTTAGTTCTCTTGTCTTCGACTTGGGTGGAAGGATTTCTTCTCTCTGAGGGATTCTCTTGCCCGCAAACTCTGGGGCGCCACAACTCTTGGCGTCCTTCGAATCGTCTGGCCCGACTTGGGTGGATTTCTTCCCGCGTTCCCGCAGGCTCTATCCCCCTGCCCGCGGTCCAGCTGCAACTCCACTCCAACTCCAACTCAACTGATTTCTGTCGACTGGGGTCCTGCTTTTATTGACGCCGCAACAAACTGGGGTGGGTCTGTCGGCGTCAGGGTTTTTCTCAATAACTCCAAAAGTCGCATTATTTTGATTTCCCATTATCGCTATTGTTTTCGCCCCTACTTCCTCACAGTGCCTTTTGTGGGGAGGTGCACCCATCTCTCTTAGTCTCTCGTATGTCAGGTGACCGTTTTCGACCAATGGTTCCTGCTCGGGCATTTCTTTCTCTTCTTTTCTGCAGATCACGTGACCGTTTCCGACCAATTGTTATTGATCGAGCATCCTTTCTCCTCCTTTCGGGCGTGGTTACATCGTTCTTGTTTTTAAAAAAAACAAAATCCAATTTTGCCTTTTCTGCACGTACGAAAAAAAATGACAATCTTGGCTTTCTCTCACCTGGGCTCTGTCAACCAGCCCGCCGCTAATTAGTTGTGACTTCAGGAAAGAATACCGTCGCCATCCGTGATCCGAGACAATCGCCTCCTCCACCTCTTGCTTTTTTGTCAGACCCGGCAGTCAGAAAATCTTAATTTATCTGAATTGAAAATATCTTTCACTCGTCAATGTGGGGGTTCTAATTTTTAACAGGTCAGGATCTGTATACCGTTCCACCGGTCACTCCCCTCAACCCAAAAGACACTTTTCTCTTTGATTAAGATTTCGTTTTCATTGTTCCCAAAATTTCTCTTTATCCAAATTGATAAGATGTCTTTCTACGCAAAAGTAGGCTAGATGCTTTGACCGATATCTGGTTTTCATCAAGCGGCCCGTTTTGATATCATGTATTTTCCTTTCTTTCTTTTTTATTATTTCTAATTCTATTCTTCCAATTGTCTTTAAAAAATTCGGTCAACATGCTAGCTAAGATATCTTTCTGACTCGTGTTTTTGTTAATGACCGTTTTTTTTTGTATTTCTCGACCTCTCTCTTTCCCCTTCCTTCTTCTTCCCTTAGGATCGTCCAAGTACAATCTTAGTGAATTATTTTCAACTCAATTATTTTCCGTTTTAAAAAAAAATCAACAACCTGTTTAGTAAACCGAGTAAGAAAAAATTAAATCATATTTCTATGAATATTTCTAATAATGCAAGGTGCCACAATCCTCCCCTAACCGATTTGTCATTTACCCGTAAATGACACCTAAACCCAATTACATCATTTAACATGCACCATGCATTTGTCTCATGCAATTCTATTCTACTTTCTAACATGCAAGGGTAATGTTCTTTCCATTTTCTTTTGTTCTACATGCAATGAAATGTTCTTTTCATTTTCTTTTGTTCTACATGCAATGAAATGTTCTTTTCATTTTCTTTTGTTCTACATGCAATGAAATGTTCTTTTCATTTTCTTTTGTTCTACATGCAATGAAATGTTCTTTTCATTTTCTTTTGTTCTACATGCAATGAAATGTTCTTTTCATTTTCTTTTTGTTCCACATGCAATGAAATGTTCTTTTCATTTTCTTTTTTTTTTTACATGCAAGGTAATGTGTGCGTGTGTTTGTAGGTGCAGATGTGTTCACTAGGGTCTGTTCTTCTTGGTCAATGTTTTCCTCTCTGCCGTGGGAGGTTTTCCCGCCGCACGTGGTGGTCTCACGCCAGCCTCCTCCATTGGTCTTTCAGCAATTTCTTCGCCAGTCCTGTCTGAGTAAGGAACACTGCTCGGCATCTCCCTCTCGAGTTGTTGCATGCTCACTAGACTGTCGTTCGCTAATCTTCTCTTACTCTAAATCTTCCATATTATTACACCCCCGATGGCTATAATTAGGAATGTACCCATTACTATTGACCAACTTATCGCGATCTGCTCATCGTCTTCCCAAGCTACACCTTCGTCTCCCAACGCACTTAACTTATCCCTTAAGTGATCCATATCGATCTTTTCTATTGGCTTCATTAATACTGGCATCTTATTTAAGGTGACATTAGAGAATCTCTTCACTATCGGCTCCCATAATTCTGTACAATTGACTAAGCCTCTACCAATCATCTCTATGAGTGAATCTTTTCTTCATACCTTTCTTCCATCTGGTAATAGGGGGCAAGGAGATGGACACCCCAACCGCCGAACATCCATGGGTAGCGTCACCAGGGATAACGGTGGCCTTATTCTTAATGTCCTTGTGGACTCTCCCCACATACCCTAGACAGGCTGATATGTTTCTGTGTGGCTACTGCCCACACCCCGTCTGAAACACTGATAGCTTGTGGTAATGCCGAGTTTGTTAATACCTCTACTTGGCAGATTCTTTTGATTCCTTCCCCTTCCTTCAAACAATTCTAATATGCACATTCTGCGGTTACCAGTTTTATAGATAGGGCTCAACGAGGTACAAGTCCCCAGGGTATCATCTCTACACCTTCTAGCTTCTTCAGCTGATAGCAACATAAATTTCGTTCTCCCCGAATTTAATGCTATGTAGTCTGCTTCCACCTTGTACCTTGCTATCATTCCTGAAAGGTAACAAATTCTCTTGTTGTTATTCTTCACAATCACTTAGTCTCGCTCGACTCATCACTCAATCATTTCATAACTTTTCTCTTAGTTCGGCTCTTCCCTCCTCTAACTAACCCCTAGCAGACAGAATGGTCTGGTCAGGTGTGCGTGGCGCCCACTCTAAAGGTCGTACTTCATGACACCACTGGTGGCCAATCAATAATGCCAATGATCTTCCGTTCCTCGTGAGGTGCAGCCCGCATCTCCATCCCCTCCACTCACATCTACCATAGTCAGCCAATAGGATCTTGGATGAGCCAGTGTCGTTATCTGTTGACACTAAATGCTTCTATTCTGCACAGCCCTTTTGTTCTACTGAGATTTGGGGTTCTTCTCCCTCCCTGATCTCATCTTCCGAGGTGATTCCTGCTCAACCTTCAACCTTCTTTCTGTGTTTAACTCCCGTCCAGGAGGTTTTTTGTCCTCTTCTTAATCCTCTGATTCTTCTTTCTGTTTAGAGTCTTCGCCTTGAATGTCTTCAATACCTCTCGACTCTATGTCTAAACTTCTCCTGTTCCTTATCCTTTCCCTAAGCTGGGAAAGGGGTATTCAATCCTCCTCCTCCCACTCGCTGGGTCCTTCGTCCTGTTCAGGGTGTCTCTTTTAGAGCCTTCGACTGCTTGATTGGACCTCTTCGTCTTTTCTTCCTTTTCTTCGGACATGGGGGTGTGATGGCGATCTCACGGGGTCTTCTCTGCACTGACTCAGTCGACGACTGAACATCGCTAATCCCCGCTGAGGGTTCCAACTCTGTCACTCGGACTGCTTCGTTTATCTGGTCAAGTCGACCTATCTCCTCATCTTCTTCGGGTCTTCCTCCGTCTCCATTCCTTCCGGTTCAACCAGAGTTACCTTCCTTTTCCTTGTCTTCTTAGGCCCCGGCTCGCTCATTTCCAGGTTAGCTATTTCAGCCTTCTTCAGATCATTGGCATGAACCCTCCTCGCTCGTCCTGCCACTTGATCCCATATTACATATGATACTGGGCCCGTCTGCTCTACTATCCGGTAGTACGGTTCCCATCTCTGGTCCAGTTTTCCTTCCCTCTGGTGGATTTTATAGTAGACAGGGTCTCCAACCTTCAATTCTACCACCTTTCTTTCAGCATTCACCCTCTCATTTCTTTTCTTCTGGGCCCTCTTTATTCTTCTTCTGGCCTGTACGAATATCTTATGTTGCTGTTCCAGCAATAGTTGATGATGATCTTCTCCCATATACCTTCTTCGGGGCTTCAGTAGGTTATCTACAGGCAGGACCACGTCTCTGCCAAACAACAAAAAATAAGGAGAAAATCTGGAGGTTTCGTTTATCGTAAACCTCACGGCCGCCAGAGCCTGCGTCAAATACAAGTCCCAATTTCCAATGTTTTCTCTGACCAACTTGGCCAATACATCTCCCAAGGTTCTATGAAACCTTTCCACTTTAGCATTTCCCTGGGGGTGATATGGGGATGTTTTTATGTGCTCTACATTCAAACCTGTCAAAACTTCTCTCATGATGCTGTTCACATTCTCCGTGCCATTATCTGTTACCAATTGCACAGGGGCACCATACCTAGGGAAGATTTCATTATTATCAACCCGGCCACAGTTCTGGCCTTCTTGTCTGGTACTGCAAATGCTTCAGGCCAATTTGTTAGCCAATCGACAAAACTCACTATATAGTTGTTTCCTTCTGCAGTTTCCCCATATGGTCCTGATACATCCATACTCACTTTCTCGAAGGGGAAGTTTGGTACGTCTGTTTCCTCCAAGGGTGCCATTTCCTGCCTTCTGCTCTGCGACTGGCACACTACACAACTTCGAACATAGTTAGTGACTTCTCCGTACAGTTTGGGCCAATAGTACTTTCTTCCTATGAGATCACATGTCCTATCAATTCCCATGTGACCCAACCTTTCGTGGCACTGTTCCAATATCTCTGGTCTTAAACTTTTTGGGCACATACAACTTGGGTTTGACTTCTTCATCCCTTCCTGAGAGATAATACAGCCTTTCCTCTATTATGGCATACTTGGTGGTCTCTCCTGACTTCACCTTCTCTCTCAGAGCAGCTATTTCACTGTCTGCTTGCTCCTTCTCAATTCCTTCTGTCCAGTAAGGATCGGTTATTATCTGGGCGTCCCCTTCTTCGTCCGATTCTAATATAGGGCGATCTTTTAGCTTATTAGAGTTAATTACTCCTATTCTATAGGCTTTATCATCTACTCCCTGTTCTACCCTTACAGATCTTTCTTCCAGTTGTTTCGGTATTCTTGAGAGTAAATCTGCGCACGTGTTTTCCTTTCCTGCCAAATACTCTATCTTACAGTGGTAGCCACTTAACTTAAGTGCCCACTGTTGAATTTTCTTATTATTTGTCCTCCGCCTGCAATAGGTACTGCAGAGGCTTGTGGTCTGTCTTTATAGTGAAGACCGCACCATTTAAATAGTAGTCCAGTTTTTTTTGGAGAGCATACATGATAGCATATGCTTCCCTCTCTATTACTGGCCACCTCTGTTGTGTCTCTGAGAGCTTATGGGAGAGGGGAAGTATATCAGTACTTCCTCTGGTATGCCTGGCACTGGTCCTTCCTTATCAGGACACGGCTGGGTAAGTACTGCCCCTACACACTGCTCACTGGCATCCGTGTATAATATCATGGGCTTGCTGAGGTCTGGATACGTCAGCAGTGGAACGGTCGTCAACTGTTCCTTTAGCGAATCAAATGCTCGTTGACAGTCCTCTGTCCACTTGAACCTAGCGTATTTCTTCGTCAGGGCCACTAGCGGTATGGCAATTCTTGAAAATGCCGGGACGAAGCGCCGGTAGTAGCCTATAGCTCCTATAAAACCTCTTACCTGCCTCACTGTCTTAGGCTCTGGCATTTCCCTTATGACCTTTACCTTATCCATGTCGGGTTTAATACCGTCTCCGTTTATGACGAAGCCTAAATACCTAGTTTCTTCCCTCAGAAACTGACACTTTGACAATTTCAATTTTAATCCGTGTTTCCTCAACCTTCCCAACACCTGTCTTAAATGAAAAAAGTGTTGTTCCACTGTCTCCGAAAATATCAAGATATCGTCCAAATACGCCATGGCAAAGCTCTCGTATCCTCCTAACACTATTGACATTAGCTGTTGGAAGACTCCCGGGGCATTAGCTAAACCGAATGGCATCACTCTGAACTGAAACAGTCCCAGGTGACACGCGAATGCGGCCTTCTCCTTGTCAGCCTCATCCAGGGCTACCTGCCAATACCGGACCTCAAGTCCAACGTAGAGAAGTACTTTGCCTTCCCTAATAATGCCAAAATGTCGTCTATCAATGGCAATGGCACCGCCAACGGCTTCGATATAAATTTAGCTTTCTAAAATCCACACAGAAACGGTGGCCGCCATCTTTCTTACCTACTATTACTATTAGGAAGCTCCAAGGAGATCGATCTTTCGATCATCCCAGCTTCAACATTTCCTCTACTGCCTCTTCTACAAAGGGGTCTTTTATGTATAGGTGTTCGGTAGGGTTTTAATTTCACAGGGAGGTGGTCTCCGGTGTCGATTTTCATTTCGACTGTGTGGGTCTGACCTAGCTCCTTGTCTGACTGGGCCACCACATCTCGATTGTTCCTTAACAGACCCCCCACTCTGGTTCTAAATTGATCCGGTGCTAATATATCCTCATCTAAGATTCCTTTTGTTTGCTCTACTAGCTTCCTTCGTTCCTCCTCGAATCTCACCCGATTCAGAGTTCGTGGGGAAGCGCTCTCCCTATCTTCTCCCCTCTCCCTAACCTTGATAGTCTTTTGGGCCTGGTTCACCATCATAATGGGCACCAACTCGGCTGCCTCCACTACCGTTTCGCACAGGGTTATCTCGCCATCTTCTAGGCCCTTTCCTTCTACAGGGACCAACTGCAGAGGTCCTCTCCGTACCTTTTTTCTGACATTAGCCTACCCTTTCCCGACACTGCGGTCCTAGGAGGTAACTTTACATCTTCCTCCACCACTATGGTTATCTCTTCCTCTGGTGGGCATCCCAATGGCGTTCTCTCGCCGTTCACCACCAACACAGTAGGATTAAACTCGATCTGGGCCTTCTGGCTCCGGAGCCAATCTTCTCCCAAGATTGCCTCCGTACACAGGTCAGGGGTTACGTAAAAATTTTGGGTGCTTTTCACCCTCCCAATCCTCACCGGGAGCCTCACCATCCCTTTTATCTCCAGGGGGCCCATCTGCTTGCGTGATCTCTATGTCCGCTTCCCGTAACCTTCTCTTCCGTTTCACCCGCCTGTATGTCTCCTCTCTCATCAATGACACAGATGCTCCTGTGTCCACCAAAAGCCCTCATCTCTCTACCACCTATCTCTGCTCTACAGGATAGTTCTCTCTCTTGCGTTAGCGAAGAGAACACCTGAGCTTTCTTCTTCCTGGGTCCCCACCTTTGGGTTAACCCAGCCATAGGCGCCAGTAGTAATAAATCACCTTCATTTTTTTCATGAGGTGGAGTTCTGCGCCCCCCCACCTGGGCGACCCCGGCCGGACCTCTCCCGGTCTCCCATGGCCGTTTCTAAAAATACAGTTTCTTTTCAGGTGTCCTGGCCTCCTGCAAAACCAGCACCTTCTTGCTGGACAGCTTGCCGCAAAGTGGCCCGCCCGACCACATGTCCAACATTTTGCTCTTTCCCTTTTTAACTGGGTTGGCCTTGTGTCTATCCTCAGGGGAACCGTCCTCTATTCAAGCGGTTCGCCCACCCACTGGTCCAAGCTTTTATTTCTCTCCTTTTTAACTGGGCCACCCTCCCTCTTAATTCTGGGGTGGCCCGCTGGCTTTTTCTCTTGGGCTCAGCCTTCTTTGTTAATATTGGTGGGGCACCCTTCCTCAGCCCGCACCACTTAGCCAGGTGTCCTTTCTTACCACACCTGGTGCACCTGTCACGATCGAAGTCTGGGGCAACCCCACTTCGTCGGACATTCCGCCGCCCTGTGGTCCTCGTACCCCACAGGTCCAGCAGACCAGCCCGTATCGACCCGGCGTGGGCTTATAAAAGCCATGCCTGGTCGACCATGCCCCTTTATTGGGGTCCTCCTCCCATAATTCTGCCCGATCCACCTCTTCCTTAACCCTCTGATTCCACACGGGGTTCTTCCGCCTACCCCCCTTCTTCCAGCCTCCTGACTTGGTATCTGCTTCTTCCCACACCTCTTCACTTTATCCCACCCCCTGGCTCTCCCTGGCCAGCTCTATCGCTGCCGACAGTCTGAGCGGTCCTTCTTTCAATACGTCGTGACGAACACGCTCGTCGTTCAGCGCCTCTACATACAGGTCCGCCAGTTGAGCCTGCATAACCGCATTAACCCTGACCACTTCGGGGAATGCCAACGACGATAGCTTCCCCGCTCGGGCCCCCAATTCTCCCGGGGTCTCATCCCGCAGCTGTGTCAGATTAAAAAGGGCCCTCATGGCCTCTATGGCCGTACCTTCGTCGGCGAATTCTTTGGTCAGTAGTCTTTTTATTTCTTCCCAAGCCAAGCGGGGTTGGTTCTCCAAGAGCCCCCTCACGAACTCAGACGCTTTTCCCTTTGTGGCATCGTATGCCAAATACAGGGTTTCTTGGTCCGAGAGCTCGTAGATGGTTCGGCTCTTCTCGAGGATTGCCAGCCAGTTTTTAAACTCCTTCCCGCTGCCATCAAATACTGGGACCCTCGGTCCACCCAACAGCTTCCTTAGATCCACTGACAACCCCCGCCCTACTTCTTCTTCACCCCCCCCACTGCTCTATCCGAATCATAATCTGACATGTCTACAGAGAAAGACAGTCTATACAGCAACAATCGAGGTTGGGAAACAAAATAAGGTGTCCTACCTTACAGACGATTCTGTTCTTTCTTTTCCTTTTTTTTGTCCCGGGTCGTTCTGAGTTCTGTCTGAATTTTCAGCAACGGCGGTCGATCGTGGTCTTCTCAGGGTTGAAATCCTCGGTCACCACGGCACCATATGTGACGTGGTTGTCTCAGGGTTGATCCTGGTCACGGCACCACTTGTGACGGTTACACACCTGGCCCAGGGTCGGATCCTTTGGTTACAGCGCCAACGGTGACGTCGCTCCTCCTGGTCGCTCCTCCTGGGTCCAAGCGTGCCGCTCCAACCCCTTGGTCAGATGATCACCAGCCTCGCCTTTCCCGACTCGCTTCCAATACCTGGTCACTAAAGCAACTGTACCGATCTCCGGTCTGTCTACCCACGCTGTGTTTAGATCTTAGACAGACGGGACCAGCAGGGATTGGGGCCGATACAAGTTGAGTCCGACAGGGGTGGCAAAACACAAATAAAGAAAATAAACTCACGAGACAAAAAGATTGCTGATAAAAAAATGGGTAACAACCTTTTATATCTTAATGTCCGCTACATAAAAACAAAATTGTTCTCATTTCCCAACCCGCTCTGTGGACTATGGCACCAAGCTTCTATCACACAACCTAAAGATTTCAATTGCCTACTACTCTTTAGAATTGTGTATGTCGGAGTTTCTATCGATCATTCGTGGTTTGGTTCGACACTGGCTGGAAGTTCTCTTGTCTTCGAATTTCTATCGATCATTCGTCGACTTAGGCTGGATTCTCTGTCTTCGACTTGGGCTGGAGTTGTCTTCGACTTTCTTCTTCTTCTTCGTCGACTTAGGCTGGAAGTTCTCTTGTCTTCGACTTGGGCTGGAAGGATCTCTTGTCTTCGAACTCTCTGTCGTCCGATTTCTCTTCTTCTGCCGTCCGGGGCTGAACTCTGCCGTAACTCTGCCACAACTCTTGGCGTCCTTCGAGACTTCCTTCTTCGTCTGCTTGGGCTGGAAGTTCTCTTGTCTTCGACTTGGGTTGTATTTCTTCTTCTTCGTCGACTTAGGCTGGAAGTTCTCTTGTCTTCGACTTGGGCTGGAAGGATCTCTTGCCGCAACTCAGCCGCAACTCTCTGTCGTCCGAGGTGATCTCTTCTCGCTGCCGTCCGGGGAACTCTGCCGTAACTCTGCCACAACTCTTGGCGTCCTTCGAGCAATCTCCTTCTTCGTCTGCTTGGGCTGGAAGTTCTTTGTCTTCGACTTGGGTGGAAGGATTTCTTGTCTGAGGATTCTTTTGCCCGCAAAGGGGCGAGTGAATCGGGCCCGATGCCCGCGTTCAGGCTCTATCCCTGCCCGCGGTGCAGCTGCAACTCCTCAACTCCAACTCAACTGATTTCTGTCGACTGGGGTTCTGCTTTTATTGACGCCGCAACAAACTGGGGTGGGTCTGTCGGCGTCAGGGTTTTTCTCAATAACTCCAAAAGTCGCATTATTTTGATTTCCCATTATCGCTATTGTTTTCGCCCCTACTTTCTCACAGTGCCTTTTGTGGGGAGGTGCACACCCATCTCTCTTAGTCTCTCGTATGTCAGGTGACCGTTTTTCGACCAATGGTTCCTGCTCGGGCATTTTCTTTCTCTTCTTTTCTGCAGATCACGTGACCGTTTCCGACCAATTGTTATTGATCGAGCATCCTTTCTCCTCCTTTCGGGCGTGGTTACATCGTTCTTGTTTTTAAAAAAAACAAAATCCAATTTTGCCTTTTCTGCACGTACGAAAAAAATGACAATCTTGGCTTTCTCTCACCTGGGCTCTGTCAACCAGCCCGCCGCTAATTAGTTGTGACTTCAGGAAAGAATATTGTCGCCATCCGTGATCCGAGACAATCGCCTTTTCCACCTCTTGCTTTTTTGTCAGACCCGGCAGTCAGAAAATCTTAATTTATCTGAATTGAAAATATCTTTCACTCGTCAATGTGGGGTTCTAATTTTAACAGGTCAGGATCTGTATACCGTTCCACCGGTCACTCCCCTCAACCCAAAAGACACTTTTCTCTTTGATTAAGATTTCGTTTTCATTGTTCCCAAAATTTCTCTTTATCCAAATTGATAAGATGTCTTTCTACGCAAAAAGTAGGCTAGATGCTTTGACCGATATCTGGTTTTCATCAAGCGGCCCGTTTTGATATCATGTCTTTTCCCTTTCTTTCTTTTTTTTATTATTTCTAATTCTATTCTTCCAATTGTCTTTAAAAATTCGGTCAACATGCTAGCTAAGATATCTTTCTGACTCGTGTTTTTGTTAATGACCGTTTTTTTTTGTATTTCTCGACCTCTCTCTTTCCCTTCCTTCTTCTTCCCTTAGGATCGTCCAAGTACAATCTTAGTGAATTATTTTCAACTCAATTATTTTCCGTTTTAAAAAAAATCAACAACCTGTTTAGTAAACCGAGTAAGAAAAAATTAAATCATATTTCTATGAACATTTCTCATAATGCAAGGTGCCACAATATTTCAAAAAACGTCCAATCAATTCATACAAAATTTTCACACAATGTTGGCAACACTGACCTGATAACAAATATGGCGCCAGTTTGTTTACACTGCGCAGATCAGTACGAAAATTTCAGTGATTGCGCAGGTCAGTCTTGTCAACATTGTGTGAAAATTCTGTGTGAATTGATTGGATGGTTTTTGAAATATTATAAATAAGTTATCTCGATTATAATTTGGCGCAGTGTATATATATATATATATATATATATATATATATATATATATATATTGGTCTGTTTCTTTACCTGACGACCAAACTGTCATATATGGTTTAACTTCTTTTTATTTTTTACTGAATTACTGAGTATTTGTGGATATGAGATTCATGAGAGAGAACAAGAGTACAGTAATTATAGAAGACCGAATATAACGGCTGATAAAGCATTTAAATTTTTGAAGATCAAAATTAACTAGAAAGAAAAGAATCTAGAAGAGCGTTCCACAAGCGAGAAGTGCGATAGAAGAAACTGTTACCATAGAACTTACGGTTACATCTCTTTCAACTGTAAAATGATGAGACTCTGCTGCCACTTTTGCTAGAGGAACCGAGTAGATTTACTATTAAGACAGGAGTTAATACTTGTGTCTTCAAGGCAATAAAGCCGCTAAGACGCAATGAGTTAATAAGAAGCCGGAAGATTGAGTGAAGAGAGGAAGAATAGAAGACTTAATTTTATTTAAAACATTATTACAGGGCAACCGAACTCACGGGAACGAAACTTGTAAAAAGGTATAGAGTGCCTCATTCTATCACCAAGATATAATTCTTATCATCTTTGAGGAAATGTTTTAAATTCTTAGACAAACTTAGACTTACATTAACTTCTTACAACTGATATTTAGTCCTTTCTTCTGGCTTTCTTTAATACCTTCTGTTGAAGTTCCTCTATTTTTTCTTCCTGTGCCAACAGCACATTTCATGGTGTTAAGAGTGTGTCCACCAATTATCTATCTATAAAAGACAGGATGTGTGTGTGTGTGTGTGTGTGTGTAACGAATGCACGGCCGCAATTTTCGACGGATTTACACCAAAATTTACATGCACATGCTCCAAGTTAGTAGAAAGGCCAAGACCGACTTTGCATTTCCCAACTCCCATCGATAGTGGAAATAATCGATTTTTTCATGCTTCTACGACAGTTTTCATGTAGTTTGCGGACATTTTCTACTGGCCAGAGTGAGAGCCTATAGATGGCTGCCACGAATAGGCAGGACGATTCTATTGGTTAGCGTGAGAGCCAACAGCTGACTGACACGAATGTTAACTAGCAAGTTAGCATGCAAAAAAATCGATAGCTGCATTCGTCATAAGTGGGAAAATTTTAAATCTGCATGGCACTTTACTCCAGTTGGCTCATTCGATTGATTAAACTCAACGTTGATTCTGATTCCGCAGAACTGGGTTGGGTGTGAAAAAGTATTTGTTGTTAACATTCTTTTTTCATTCGGTTTTTCCAGTTACAAGTCCTTTTTTAAAGCTGATCGTTTTGTGTTCATTTTGTTTAGTTCTTTTTTCGTAACAGATTTAATGTTTAGTATAGAGCTTAGAAAAAATCGCAGTGTGAGATAGGCAAGAAGTAAGGCATGTAGCAACATCAGCACGGCAAAGGGCACTCATTTAAAGGCAAAGAAGGGCAAAAATATTTTAAGTCAAGTGATAGCGATTGCTGTATGAGTCGTACGATGTTTGAAACAAGCACGGGCAACGCCGGGCCATGCTGCTAGTGTATTCTATTATGAATTGAAATTTTCTCAGAATTCCTTCATTGCATCGGTTCAATAAGTTCGCTAAGAATATACTTTCTTATTTTTGTGCATCTGCTGAATGTATTTTCTATCAGAATGCAAGCGGTCTGCTGCCATTATAGATTCTGGATTGCTCTAATATCCTTCCCAAATATATCAAGGTTGCATAGCAGTTTCAACATTTTTCTGTGATGTACTTTATGAAAAGCCTTACATGATCTATAAAACTTAGATAGACATCCTTTTGCGTGTCACTATCCTAATTTTACCTCGCCATCTTTGGATTTTGTTCGTGACTCATCCAAGGTCACCCACAAAGGAACAACCTTTACTTTCTGAAGACCCACAAGCATGCTCTCTCATGTTTCAAATGTTGATTCTTTTACGCCTTTTACTTTTATTTCTAAACTACTATTATGTTCCTTGACACCGCTATATCAATAAGCCAAAAACTGTTAGCCTTCTGGACAGTAATGATCGTACTTCCTCTGCTGCTTTTTCATATTATGGATCAAAAAGATTTTCATTTTTTACGTTATCACGCAAAAATGATTTCAAGTACACGTGTATAGTGGTGTGAGATTTCGGCGTTAATATGAATCACTGATTTACCCACACGGAGGAAACACACGTATAATTTTAACAAAACAAGATAAGATATTTATTGACGAATTTACACGCTTGAATTGTGTCAGTTGCTCGTTTCAGAAAAATAAATGACAAATTTTTCAAGTTCGAAGTTTTAACGTATTCTCATGAAAGGGAAATGCTAATACAACAGATTAAATGACCTGATACAAAATAATATTAAAATAATGTTTAAAACAAAAATAATAGAGTTCGTTGCTCAGGGAAGGGATATAAGGTTGCATACATTCAAAAAGTAGATGAAAAGAGATAATTTGAAATATGTAACTTTCTGGGATTGTTGAAATAAAGTTCTTTGAAGTGCTTTGTTAAGGCCGATAATATAATTAGCGAGTTAACTGACACCGACGAAAATTTGAACGCTGGACGCATGGGCAAAAACGACACATTCCACATGACTTAGACTCCCTTTTGTTAAAACAATTTTTCCCTTAATTTATTCAAAAAACAAAAAAAAGAATTTCGCATAGGCTCACATTTTTTTTTTAGTCTCCACGGCTAATTTTGATGAAGAGATTTTCGTTGGTCCAAAGAAAATTTCGCATAGGCTCGCTGATTTGTTATCATCTTTTTCTCAGCTCGCTGACCATTCTCTATGAAGTCAAGTTTTTCATTGGTCTAAAGGAAATTTCGCATAGGCTCGCTGATTTGTTATCATCTTTTTCTCAGCTCGCTGACCATTCTCTATGAAGCCAAGTTTTTCATTGTTCCAAAGTTCCAATTTTTGCATGTCAAAATACTTTTACAGTGACTCCTGCGACGGATTTGTTTTTTTAATTTAAATATTTCGTCTTCAGTATGTCATGCGGAATACGTGCCCCTTTTTGGGGGGTAAGTAATTTTCTTTTTCGACACATTTTCCGTCGTAAGATACACGCGACTCGCTGTCGCTTGGTTTGACGAGGTAAGTCGCCGTTTTCTTCGCCTTATTTATTTTCATCATATATTTAGGTTTTTTTACAATTCTAAATCCCCCCCATCAAAAAAAAAAAATGCCGAGGAGTGAAAGCAGATAAAATAACGGTGTCAAGGTAAAAAAAAAAAACCATTGACACTTTTTTTTTTGTTTTTTGAGAGGACATGAAGGGGTTCAACATTGCTGAAAGACTGATATTACATAACAATTGAGCATTTTTAAATTTGTTTCCAGCGAAATTCTACAGTTTCTTAATATCGGGCTTAATTTCTCTCAGGGAACTTTCTATTCAAGTGTGTCTTTGGATTTCGGTGCCACATTTACCGTCGTCTTTTAAATCACTTCCCAGATCGTTAAAATTCTTTGTTTGCTTTTGACGTCTCCATTGTGTAAATCGCACCTTGGGTTGTCCCTTTTGCTAACGACAATACATTGTATTATTTATTTAATGATTGATTTATTACGTTCTGTCAACACTTTTGTGGGTTATTTAAAGAGGAAACATATTTTGGATTCTATTTACATTATTCGAACTATTGTCCTCATCTTTTTGCCATATTTATCACAACGTTTCGGCCGTTATTTGTTTATAGTTCTCGCAAACGCAGGGCGAACTGGAAACTGGATTCGATTGTATAACATCTTAAAGTAAAGATATGCAAAAACAGTATCTGCCTGTATTTCTGAGATGAGGTATTATGTACACTATTTACATTATTCCGACTATTGTCCTCGTTTTTGTCGCCATATTTATTACAAGGTTTCGGTCGTTGTATGCTCCGGCCTTCTTCAGTATCTGTCTATATTTCTGAGATGAGGTATGTACACTATTTACATTGTTCGGACTATTGTCCTCATCTTTGTCGCCATATTTATTACAACGTTCCGGCTTTCATCAGGTGATTGGAATGTCGAACTGACCCTTTATTTTGTTCGCTGGGATAAACTGTTCTAGTTCCACGTGCCATGTCTAATGGATGTCAATTATCAGTTATATCCTGTTAATAACCTCTCTCCTAGTTCTCCACTGCCTTAACCAGGTATTGAACTCACACTCTTTGGATTTTGTCACTGGATCTAACTAACGCCTGTATCTACTGTGTCATGTGCCCCTGAGCGTATAACGGCCGAAACGTTGTGATAAATATGGCAAAAAAGATGAGGACAATAGTCCGAATAATGTAAATAGTGTACATAATACCCCATCTCAGAAATATAGACAGATACTGAAAGGCCGAAACGTTGAAATAAATATGGCGACAAAGATGAGGACAATAGTACGAATAATGTAAATAGTGTACATAATACCTCATCTCAGAAATATAAAGCAGATATTTTGAATTGTAAGAATAATATTTTGGGGCGGAGGCAAAGAAAGATTGTATTAACAATTTGTTTTTAAGAGAAAACAATAATTTTTTTCCATATACAAGTACTACTGTTTTATCCATATCTGGGGGATACGAAGTGAATTCATAACTTTCTCAAGGTTATTTACGCGTAACTAAATCTAAAGGAGATTATTACACCGTCCGCACATCCTCTGTTTTCTTAAAACTGATGTTTAAATCTTTGCTATCGCTTTCCCTTAATATCTAAAACATAAGACCACGCAACCGGTTATTGAGACATGGCTGGATATTTTTCGAACTGATACTCTGTATCCTTGGCCCTCAACTGCAATGACAATGGTGTCATATCCCAAGCAATGAATTGAGGAGAAAAATCTAAATACAAACCGTTCTCCTGAATAAATGTTGTTTGATCTTTACTAGCATTGCTCGTTATTCAGACAGCGGCTAATCGAACGCTTCTAATCAAATCGATCTCTGGTGAGCCTTGATTCTTGACGATATTGCGACTTGCATATTTTGGTTCACAGGAAGCCGTGCGGCTCGTGTCAAAGGGAGCTGAATTATCCGTGCGTTAGAATCGGGAAAAGAAATTAATTTAAGAGCTGATGAGAAGGTGCATATTGCAAAGGAAATTGGAGAGAGATGAAAAAGATAAATAAATAAATAAAAGATAAACAAAATTTAATTTCTCTGTTCGTTTCTCAATTTTCGTTTCGCACCTCCCCCCCTGCCTCCACGTATTTACAGACTGAAATCTCTATATAAGTCTCAAGCGCGCATCTGACTGTATAAGGTGGGATTTGAAACCTCTGTACGATTAATGCTACAGTGCAATGGGGTATTTATCAGTGCGCTCACATCGCAACCGAATATGAGATCAGTTTAAAGGCGTTTTACAGGCAATACCGTAGAAATGTTTTCTTTTGGGGAACTCTAGAACCATTTATGCCGATGGTCGGAAGTCCTCAACATCCGTTTTGTTGTCACTTGATCTCAAATATTTTCATTTATTTAACTATTATTTTCTTCATTTTTGGTCAAATGGGTGGTCACTTCGAAGGGGCCACCCCATAGATTTTATTGCTGTTCATAAAACAGGAAACACTTCAAATCAAGTTTAAATCATTGACCTTCCCATTCTATGCGAGTGTCATAATCCTAGCCTCATATCAGAAAGTTAGAAGATTGTATAGGCTTCAATTTTATCATTCAACGGAAACCCACAAAGATAACTAACGCTCATTGTTACATGGCAAACTGAATCGGTGTGCCTATAGGCTTCATGTTGTTTATTTTATTCGTTAGAGCTAGCTCGGACATTTACAAGTCTATAACGCCAACCATCACGGTTCTGAATCAAGAACGGAAGGTCGTTAGGGTGATATTCTGTATGATAATATAGCTGGTCGATGTAGTTGGTTTCTGGACGACCAGCCCATCTTGCCCCACGTCGAGATGTCCAGATTGTAGACCACTGACAAGTTCTTGATTTGCTCGCTAACAGTGTTCTGCAAAGTACATTCTCCGTTCGCGTAGGATGGTAGTAATATCATGGATAGGTTCATAGAGCTCTCATTTAGTTGGATATTTTCCCCAAGAGATGTTAACTTTAGCTCTCAGCATCTGAGTGTAGCTTAGACTCAAGGGTTTTAGTAAATGTTCAAACAGTGACATCATATATTAAAACCGATATTACAGTGGTGATAAAGAAACCTCGTTTGCGGTTGTCTGGAAGATTACATCCATTTTATTCAAGACAGTCCAGGATTTATTTCAGTGAATTTTCATATCCTTTTCATCAGAATTTAATTCACTTCCTTGCTATGGAAAAGATTCAACAGATGTTATCGATTCACCTGAGTTAGTTTGTATTGAGCCTTTCTAATTGAACCTTATGAATACATGACGTTTAGTTCTGTGCTATAATTGAAACAATTCTATGATCTTTACGACAGCTGACCAAATTTGGGTTTCTATAACATTTTGCAAGAATCTCAGTAAATATCAAGTGTTACAGAGATCTTCTTAAGCATTGATGTGTATGTCTGAGTGCAAGATGCATTCCGGGGTCGGTCGAGTGGCAGAATGTACAACTCAAAGACAACTACTACGTCCCGAAAAATAAGTAAATAATCATCATCATGCGGCCTCAGCCGAGATTGAACTCACTACACCTACCAGTATTCCTTATCTGTCATAGCTAATACTTTGATTGGTGTAGTTCGTAATCTTGTCAAATAGCTGAATTCTTGATGCTTCGCTAGGGCTATCGAGGGTGTTTTTATCGTGACACCATCACTAAATGGATTACCAACCAAGGCTAAGTGAGACTCCATTCACCCTCCGCAGGTTTTGAATTCAGAGTTGTCCTTCTCCTAGACCAGTTGCCATCCAAGGCTATAGAACCCAGTCTGTCCTGTTATTTACCCATAGCTGGAGGGAGAAGAAAGAGGATTCATACCTTTGCCAAGGGTGTTAGCACGTAAGTGAATGTAATGGATTCGACTGGAATTCGAACTCGGTTCTCCGATTCTTCAATCCAAGCCGCTATCCATTACTCCACCGTGCTTCCTCAAATAAAATAAAGCGAGATAATGAAAATGACCCGAGAAAAATCGTCTGACTGATCTAGTCTATTGGTGCCACTTTTTCTTATTATTCTTCCGTTTATCGTTCCTCTTCAGGACATTAGCGATTATGGCTCTCCACAATTTCCTATCCTCTTACGTTCAATCTATCCTTTGAGTATTAAGCGTGTCCATTTCGAGTTTTCATTCTTATTTTGACCATTGTATCTACTTTTAACACTATCCATATATTTCTCCTTGACATCCGGGTCAGTCAGGGGTATGTTGTATTGCAATTTGGATGCTCTCTTTAATTCCCGCAGTTTCACTCAAAGCTTACATATCGCTGGAATGTGGTCACTCCCGCAGTCAGCTGTTAGTATGTTTTGAAGTATAAAACTGTTTCACCACTACAAATACTTTCATGGAAATTTCTCCGAGGAGCTGCATTCGCTGGTTCCCAGACGTCATGAGTTCCAGCGCCTTACGAGGCTGGCATCCCGCTCTCAACCCCTTCACTGTCGAAACTCCTAAATGTAGCCGTCTCTTCTACTCCAATAGCTTCATGTCTCGCACCTCTCGCTGTGGAACTCCCTTCCCTATTCCTGTTTCCCTGTGAGCTATAATCTCCAGCTATTCAAGTGTAATGTCAATCGACATCTCCAGTTGCCTTGATCTATCTACTACCCTCATCCTTTCTTCTATCACTCCTATCTGATCTTGCTCTAAATTTTCTGTAAACCCTTGCGTCCTATTGGCTTCCCGCCTTGCTTGGGATGAAATGCTTAAAAAAAAAAAAAAAAGAAAAAAAAAACGTTGGGGTCGCTGATAAGGAAATAGACATACACATATACAGAAACGCATTCAACTAATTAAACCAAAAAAGCTTAAGCATTTTTATGTTTCAGACTATTTTGCATTCTACAAATTTTTACCCAGTAGAATGACTGAAAGCGTTACAATCGAAATCTTAATGCTGATTGCTGTATGTGATACGAACGAAACAGGCGGCGGTAAAAAAAAAATGAGGATTATGTAGATAAGGGAGATTACTATTGATCCTTGACATGAGGAGTTCAAAATTGAAGTATTCAGGGAAGCATCCAGGCGGGAGTTTGTTTCACGAAATAGAAGTTCTTGTAGCAATTAAACATTTGGCATGGAAATAGCGAGATACTAGGGCTGGGCCTGCATCGTCGTGTTTTCGGGAAAGAGGTTCCAAGAAGGGAAATACCCTATCCCCAAAAGATCGCCTAAAATCAAGGCTGGTAAATGAGTATTAATAGGTATGGCGATGATTTATATTAAAGATAGGCAAATCTTCATCAAGGCCGGCAAATACAAAGAAATGGGAAAATGACGATTAGGCTCATATTGTGCTCGAAAATTTTGTTCCAAAATCCTAGAATCGAGACTGGAAATAGATTAAAAATTTGAATAAAGAATTTTTGTCTTTTTATACAACGACGTTGATGTGCTCTGTAAGGATATTGAAAAAGGGGTCTGCAGATTTGAAAAGCTCTGCAGTTACTGAGTCTCCAGCTATATGGTATGAATATGTAAATAGGGTGAAAAAATATCTGTAGCCATCCAGAAGACATTAATAAATTTTAGAAGACTTGCTTTCATTTCGTTTTTCAAAGAAATTCACCAGATATAGATGGACGATTATTAATTCGATATCACTGGAGCTACATGCTGTATACGTTTTTTTTTAATGGATTACTAAAGGTTACATTAGAATACATTTAATCCAGCAACTTATCACTTCATCCTAACCCTAAGATAATCCAGTATAAATCAGTATATGCTGGTTAATAAAGGAAAAATAAAAATAAAGTGAAATGTTAATAAAACATATGTGAAATAAAGTTTACAAGTAATTCAGTTGACATACATGAGAGTTAATCACTGTCATTTCCAAAGTGAATCCTCAAATGAATAAAATAAAATTTAGTTGGCAAAAACTACCCAAAACGAGTACCGAAATTGATTGATTGAACCGAAATTGATTGCCGGTTTGATGATGGCCAGTGTATATTACTGAAACGTCATTGATTACAAATTAATAGAATATTAATTAAGAGTATAAAATTGACATTGGTAGGAACGGTGACCCCTTAGGATTTAAAAAACGATGATTTGATTTTTCAGACAAACGGTTTGAATCTAAACCACAAGCTGAGAAAACAGAAAAGTAAAAATCCCTTAGAAATGGTTATGAATTATATTAAAGGTGGGTACTTCTTACATTCGAATCAATTGCTTGATTCATTTTTACGGCTTATCAACCCATTGTTGGTTATTTATAGTCAAAGAATACTTATATTGTAAGACTGTTTAACATATTTTGGGGATAATAATGATTAAACGATAAGAGCTGTGCTAATTAACCCATATCTGGGGGAGAAGAGGTGGATTCATACCTTCCCAAGGGTATTTGCATGAGAGTGAACATAACGAATGCAAACAGAATTGGAATTCGACTCCCTGATTAACAATTCCAAGCCACTATCCATTACACCAGCCGCACATCCAAATTTACAGCACCTGGAATTACCAAGCGGTCGCCCATTCAGATATTGACCAGGCTCAACGTTGCTTAACTTTGTTGATCGTATGGAGACGGTTGTTTGAACGTGATGTCGCCGTAACCTCTGTACTGCACAGCCAAGATTAGATCACCTGATATTCCCTAGAGGTCACCCATCTCGGTACTGAACATGCACGACGTTGCTCAAATTCGGTGATTGTACGGGAACCGATGTTTCAACATGATATGGCCGTGATCCTTTATACCACCCGCAAATCTAAGTTTACAGCACGTGGTATTTCCAAGTGGTCACCCGTCTAGGTACTGACTAGGCTCGAGGTTGCTTAACGGTGTTTCACACGTGGTATGGCCGTATATATTCAGTTGAACCAAAACGTTGCATCTAGCTTTTTTTTTTATATATATAGATGAGTTTCACAAACTTCACTCTTCACTGTGGATCGGTAGTAAATGTATAATTCCTGCGCTGGTGATGTCGACTTATAGACGAGTGCGTACGGATATTTATAGCGAAGTCGGATTCTTCTTCTAGCGTGAATATCGATCTGTAACCGCGTTTTGGCATCAGGAATTGAAAATAGGATGATATCCCTTCGTCGAAGGCTCTATCCGTGCGTGGAACCGCCTTCCTCTTCTGTCCAAGGACAAAAAGAGGTGAAAAACTTACATTGGCAGCTTGAGTTGGAGATGAAAAAAAAAAAAAAAAGAGAAAAGAAAAGCAAATTGCTAGCCAAAAGGACTTTGGAAAGAATCTAAAATCATGAGGAATTTGAGAGAAAGGGAACGACGCGAAGCATAGAGCGTAAATATCTGAGCTGATTCGATAGCAATGCCGGTTTATAACTTTATTGTATAAGCAACGCTTGAATCCTTATTGACCAATACGGATCTCTGCTTGTCGGACTTCCAAATTCCAAAGCATTATTATTATTATTATTATTGGCGATCATAACTCTCCACAACTTCCTAAGGTTTGCATCTGTTAATTCAGCAGCAATTCATTAACATTATCAAATTAATAGTTCGGTATTGTAAGTTTGGCTTGTAATAATTCATGACGCCTGAAGTTCCAAATATTTCTATAGCTAAAATTAACAGTGCATTTACATTATACATGAATAGCCCTATTCTACAAATGATACTTGCCTTATTTCCTGAAGCACTTACAATTCTATAACCCGACTGAAATTCGAACTCGGGTCCTCGATTTCCAGTTCAGAACCATTATCCATTACACTGGCGCATCTAAACATCCATCATCTGAGATTCGCGAGCAGTGACCTATCTAGGCACTGACCAGGCTCGATGGTGATCCCATGGGAACGGGTGTTGCAACATATGGGAGTAACCCCCACCCCACGCCTACCAAAAAAAATCAGGATTGCGTTAAAAAGGGGTTTACATGGAAACCTGCGGGATTTTATTCAGGGGTTATCGAAGAATTTCTTAACAAACAGGAGCAATTTATTTGAAATTATGGTGAATATATGATTGAAGTAAAATGGAATTGGAATTTATTTTGTGTAGAACAATGCTGGTAAGCAAAAACCGAACGTATGAC
>CAHIKZ030000372.1:740000-755000 GCA_903632075.3 Acanthosepion pharaonis | reverse complement strand
TTACATTTCAAACTAGTCACAATACATTACATTGCATCTAGACATTGGTTCTGTTGTAATACTTCGGTCCATCGCGTGGTATGACGTCATAGAACCGCATCTTGTTCTTACGATCTGCGCCTGCTATTCGTCGACCATTATCGTCGCATAGCAATTTTCTATGTCAAAATAACAAAATATCTTTGACGGTGGATATCTTTGTTTCATGTTTGCATCACCACTCCGAGGATGGCTCATGGGAACCGAAAGCTTAGAACCAACTTAAAAAAAATTATCAAAATGCTGAATAATTTTTGTCTGTATTTTCACCAGAACGGCTCATGATCAGACATAATAGACATTTATTGTCTGTTATATTTAATAATATATGTTTAAATATATATATATATATATATATATATATATATATATATATATATATATATATATATCTTGGTTATTGAATTAGGTCTATTCTCACCGTTTGAATTGTCTTTCCACCTTTATTGTTCGTGTTAATAGCCCCCCCCCTTTTTACTCGTTGAATAAATCTTTAACCCCCCCTGGTGTTGTGTTTTTTCTTGTTTTTCTTTTTCTTTGGTCACATGGTATGATTTTGATTATCGCCTATAAATATGCTGTTTCTCTTGCCTCTTTAGCCAGCTTTCTCTGACGATCCGCTTAGGTGAAACCTGGGTAGGTTTGTTTGGCTCACTAGGTTAATCTATCTATCTATCTATCTATCTATCTATCTATCTCTCTCTCTCTCTCTCTCTCTCTCTATATATATATATATATATATATATATATATATATATTTGTGTGTGTGTTTGTGTGTCTGATTAAATAACTTACAGATATTATGTCTGCTTATTTTTAATAAAATCCGCTCATACACATGGATAACCTTCCGTGTATTGCAAATAAATCACGTGAGAAATGTGTTATAACTATGAAAATTGTTTTTATTTTCCATTTCCCAATTAGTTTCAATCTTCTTCCGAGATCATCTTCAGGGCTGTACGTAGTAACACAAAACTGTGTGTTGTTCACGGGTGCAAGTAGTAATAGAAAAAACATTTTTGGTATCCATTTCCGTAATTTTTCTTTTTGTTTTCAAATACAACGATTGCCAGTCATGCTTAGTGTTTATTAGAACGTGAAAAAATTTTCAACAATGGAATTTTTTCTTCTGTGTTGTAATGTCAGTTTCATGCGTGAAAAAGCGTTCTTTATAAACATTTCAGAACATTACTACAGTATTCGTTGTTGATTCTATTAGGTGACGGCTTAAATTTTTTGATGTACATTTCCTCGAGGATCTGTAGTTTGAATTTGTTATTTTCCTGGTGTAGGTTAGTTGTGTTGTTGATAGAACTTGGAAAATGGCAAATAAAAACGATTTTCATGGTTATAGCACGTTTCTCACATCATTTAATTGCAATACACGGAAGGTTATTTGTGAGTATGAACGGATTTTATTAAAAATAAGCAAAAATAATGTCTGTATTTTATTTAACAAGACATTCCTAAAAGAATTCGTTGCCTAAACACACACACAAACATATATATATATATATATATATATATATGTGTGTGTGTGTGTGTGTGTGTGTGTGTTTGTGTGTGTGCGTGTCTATATGTATCTGTGTATGTGCGAAGTGAGACATATTGATGGACATAGAGATTGATATATATACGTATATATATATATATATATATATATATATATATATAGATAGTTAGATAGATAGATAGATAGATAGACAGCACTCTTTTCATGCCTATCTATTTATCTAGTATAGTGCTGTCTTCAATTCTGTTGCCATATATGTGAGTATCAATATGTCCCAGTTCATTATCTATCTCTATATTCATATGTGTTTGTGCGAACTGAAAAATATCGATAGACATAGGCATTGATATATATAGTCCATTTCCTAATATATATATGTATATATATATAGTGATTTATAAATTTTTTAGATGTATCAACAGGCTGTAAATAACCACATCAACGCTATGTGTATTAAATCGATACATATATATATATATATATATATATATATATATATATATATATATATATATATTGCATTGATGTTCACCATGTACAAGGCCCGAAAGCCACTTGAGGTAGAAAGATACAGGGTAATAAATACACATTATTGGGATATATGGAAAACATAGCGGTTAACCCTCGACTTGACCATGTAAAGTTTGACGTGATCGGAGAAACATACTTTTGATTGTCGTTTCCCCAAAGGAACGTTTTTTTTTGGAAGAAGCTGCTCGAGTGGAACTTACTTCTCACCAAGGAAATACAGAGGGAATTAATACCGTCCGCTGTCTTATATTGGCTACACAACTACAACTCTTGCACGCAGGCTTACATGCTATATATCTTTTACTAGCAGGAGAGCCCGGCGTTGCCCGGGGATGTAACAGTAAGAGATAGATCAAGTATCGACCATCATAAAGACTGAAAAATAAAATTGACAAAGATTATTGTTTAAGGTTGACGGACACGCATGTCTTAATTACTTTGTTTTTTTTTGGGGGGGGTCTTTACGAATTGGTCTCACCCAAACTCAAACAAAAACATTGTTTTCAATCGTTATGAGTCTACCGATTGAATAGAATTTTATTATAAACAATTGTCTTGTAAATGGAATTTTTAAAGCTTTCTGAATGTAAAAATAAAGAAAAAAGAGTGCAAGGCAATAAGAAAAACTACCTGCCAAAAAAAAAAGTGAAGTTTTGTTGAAATCGGTTGAAAAATGTAGGAAATCCGATCCCATATATAAACGAACACACACACAAAGAACCAGGGTTTTATAATAAGTATAACTCGATATGAGTTGTCACCCTTTCATTCTGGCGACAGAATCATGTTTTATTGTGTTTTCAAATTGATTTCGTGCAAAAACAAATGTGTTTTTCCCAATTTTTGGTGCTGTCAGAACCACCGCAAGGTAATTTTACGTAGTCCTGTGAAGTTTTGTTGAAATCGGTTGAAAAATGTAGGAAATCCGATCCAATATATAAACGTACAGACACACACACACACACACAATCTGCGTTTTATAATAAGTAAGATTATAAAACAAATTTAATATAATTTAATTGCAATAACTTTTATTAAAATAAACGAACATTATTTGTATCCGTTTCTATTGATATTAACCCACCAAAATCCCCATATCGATATTTAGTGACACACCCTCACTACACTAGGTGTTCCTGCTTTGGTTTTCGTAGTGAGATGTTCTGTATTACAGGGTAGTGTTATTAGTCCCACGTCAAACTGGTTCTGAATTTAAAGTTGCCATCTTCTCAGACTTGTTGCTCAACAATGCTAGATAGTTCAGTTTTGCCTGCTATAAATCTTTAGTTTAGAAGTGACTAGCAGCATGGCCCGGCGTTGCCCGTACTTGATTCAAACAATCGCTATCATTTGACTTAAAATATTTTTGCCCTTCCTTGCCTTTAAAGGAGTGCCCTTTGCCGTGCTAATATTGCTACATGCCTTACTTCTTGCCTATCTCACACTGCGAAGTTTTTCTAAGCTCTATACTAAACATTAAATCTGTTACGAAAAAAGAACTAAACAAAATGAACACAAAACGATCAGCTTTAAAAAAGGACTCGTAACTGGAAAAACCGAATGAAAAAAGAATGTTAACAACAAATAATTTTTCACACCCAACCCAGTTCTGCGGAATCAGAATCAACGTTGAGTTTAAACAAGCGAATGAACCAATTGGAGTAAAGTGCCATGCAGATTTAAATTTTTCCCACTTGTGACGAATGCAGCTATCGATTTTTTTTGTATGCTAGCATGCTAGTTAACATTCGTGTCAGTCATCTGTTGTCTCTCATTATTTTGAATGAAAAAGAAAATAAAAAGAATACTAGACCTGGTTTCTTTAATATTTTCCCTTTTTTAGCGAGATTAATGCTCGACAAGCATACACATAAAAATTTTAGATCCTAATAGAATTCTTTTCATTTTCTTTTTCATTCAAAAATAATCAAAAATTTTAGGAATACGTTTTGAAAGTGTCGCCCATGTGACGACAACGTGACCATGCTAAACGGAAAGCTGATCATTTTAAAAATTTTCAGTTATCTGTTTTGGATAAGACTTGTTTTTTATGTCCATCGTCTTTGTCAAATTGAACTGAATTGTATTTTAATGAATATTGTCTTGAAAAAGGTTTATTAAACCGAAACATCAGACGTCGACATTTCATTCATTTTAAACAACATAATTGCATTTAAGGATTTTTGTTTGTTTTTTCCAAATTTTTCTTCATTCTGTCGGATCTATATCCATTTACATTTGCTTACATATATATATATATATATATATATATATATATATATATATATATATATATATATATATAAAAAACAAAATATAATAACTTCATCCACCTGTAAAAAAAGATTTTAAATAATGGAAGGTTTAATAATAAAAAAAAAAAAAAAACCCTTAACAATATTAACTACGAACAAGGCCACAATGTGCTAACCGTATTCGGAAATTAAAAACATCTCTATAACACACTAAAACATACATATAATGCACACACTCAATTAAGCTGAAAAATTGAATCATCCTTGATAATGGCTAAAGGTATAGACGAAAGCGCTCGGAAATATAAAAAAATTTGGACAGTTTTTATACACTTTTTATCCAAACATTCGAACACAAGAAAAATAAATAAAAAGCTTGTCTGTCGTTTTAATGAAACGTGCATATATATATATATATATATATATATATATATATATATATATATATATATATATTTTTTATAAAAAAATTATAACATAAGTATGTTATAAAATCACTACAAAAATAGCCATTTTGTTTCAACACACTCTGTGTCTTATCAAGTGATGATGTTAAAAGAAAATAAATGGTTTTAAAAGTTTCAGATTAATTAACGATCCTACACTAGGGGGAAACATTGTTAAAAGCTAGAATAACCAATCAAAAACGAAGTATAGAAAGATTCAAAAAAGCTTGACAACGAAATCCTGCTCTAATAGCTATTCAGATCTTTAAATACGTGTAATATCAAAAATAATTTATACTAACTAATAATTATAAATTTACATGATAAAATTTAATATTAAAATTAAAACTGGCAATTTTTAAAACCAAATTTAATCACTATTAAGTTTAAAACTACAAAATTATTGAGAAAAGAAAAATATATATGTTTATTCAATTCATTTCTTAATTGAAATTACGTTCGACAAGACAATACGCTACAATACATCCGGTCATTTGATAATACATGTATATATATTTTCTTTTTTCCCTTTCTTTTCCGTTTTTTTATTTTTAAAGTTTGTGAATATGGTCTTAAACTCACGCGTGACACAACATATATACATATATATATATATATATATATATATATATATATAAACACCATACTGAAATATATATATATATATATATATATATATATATATACACACTGAAAATACACACACAGGTGTGTGTGTATGCTGAGATAGAGAGATAATGGGAGATTAGACTACGATCTTCCATCTTGGAAGCTTAGGAACTAATCAGCCTGAAAGCATCGATTCCTGTTTCATCACCGAGATTAAGCAGTGTCTTACCTGATATCAATTCTCTAATCAGTGACCGATTCGGCATTTCAGGTAATACAAATAATCCATGGACTTGTGCCAGACTAGGCAATGATTATTAAATGTCGATATATTTCCATTCAATCAGTTTGCAAGGCAATCTGTGTATCAATAGCATTAAAACAAAATAAACATATCAAATTGTGTAATGAGCAAAAGTTTTCGTCAAACTTTTTTTACGCGTACACACACATATTCGATAAATAATTAAGCCTAAGTTACTGTTATATTATCTCCTGCCGTTTCTGTTTGGCTGAGGAACAAAATGCCGATGGCATAAATATTCTTAGTTGGGATAAAAACGGAAGAATTATTGGGAATGAAAGCAGTAATGTCACATATCCTTAATCAATCATGGTAATTTAGAATGTGGAATTAGTAAATAGTAAATATTTCGGTGTACGGATCAGTTATATTAAACTCGATATAAGTGATAAGGGAATTGAACATAGAATCTGCTACATTAAGTGTAGTTTCTCCCAATACAGCAAGTTGCTACAAAACCAAAAATAAAACCTAAAAACCGAGTCATATACTTAAATGGCATCATTCTATCGAGCAAATCATATGGATGTCATAGATGGCGCCACACTCCTTCAGAAATATCTAAACTATTAACTGTATTATTTTCTAGAAAAACTGACTTACGTTTTGTACACCTATTATTGAAACATGGACTCGTCCATGCACTATGAATAAAACGTCTGCTCATGGAACGTATTGTCAAACGATGTATTGATGTGATTAAACACTTCTTTACTCATCATCTTGTTTGCAGTGTTTTCATCAAAGTCTAACTAAACAGAACTGCGAGTGTTATATGAATTTTATAACATCTACACAACCGGTTCTTAATGGATAAAATGGCTTTGACAATGTGAGTTTCCGTGGAGACCATACTTCTTCGAAATTTGCGGCTGGCGCTACAGAATCACAGGCAAGGAAATGTACCAAATAACGGAAACTCTATCACTTGAGTATTTTCTATATTTAATCCGTATCACACCATGCAAGGTAGTAAAGCCACTAAGACACAAGGGGTTACAGGGAGTGTAAGACTAAGGAAGAGAAACATTAATAATGAGCGGGAAGAGAAAATCAGGAGGACAGTAGATAGCGATTGACATTGCGTTTAAATTTTTGCTGATTAAAGTTGGCTGGAAAGCATGGAGCCGGAAAGGAGTTCCACCAGCCAGAAGTGCGAGAAAAGAAACGATTAGCATAGAACGTACGGCTACATCTGTTAAATAATGAAATCTTGACGACGGTCTGGCGCTGCGCTTAAATTCATTAAGTCTAGGTAACATAGCGAGGCGCTTATTCGAACAATTACCATGAAAGTATTTATAGAAAAGACACAGGTAGGCGATGTCACAACTGTGGGAAAGTGACTGATGCCGAGATGCTAAATCAGGACCAATAATATTGCTTACTCTTCTCTGAAATTCATCAAGGAGCTCAAGGTAAATATCGGGTCATAAGTTCTGCCTGAATTTTGTATAAAGAAAACAAATGACCAAATATTACATTTAATTACAAATTCAATCAACAATGTATTTTCCCTGATTATCTAGGACTTCCTTCCATCTATTAACAAGCTTACTAATTCCATTACTGTAAAATTCTTTTGGCTTTCATTCGAAATGTCAGTTTTAACATCTTCCTGTGTTACAAAAGCTGTTTCTTCCAAATGATTCTGTAAGCTACGAAACAAATGGTCGTCTGAAAAAGCAAGATCGGGAAAATAAGGTGGATGAGAAATTTTCTCCCAACCAAGTTCTTCGGTGTTTTGTGACATGATTCTTGCTGTGTGAGGTCGCGCATTATCCTGATGAAACATCACCTCTTTTCGATTCACTAGGGCAGACCTTTTTTTTCCTCAAAGCTTGGTTCAAACGCTCTAATTGCTGACAGTATATTTGAGCATTAATTGTTGCATTAGGTGGTAAGAATTCAAAGTGGATCATTCCTTGGCGATCCCATCCAGATTGAAAGAAGAACATTTTGCCTATGAAGTTCCCTTCTCGGCTGTGGCTTGGGTCCTTCCCTTTACCAAGTCACTGTCCACGACGCTTAACATTTCGATAAAAGATCCATTTTTTTGTCGCCAGTCACAAGTCTATCCAAAAAGGTAAACAAATTGGCGAGAATGGAGAGAAGAGCAGATGTCATCAGACAATCCATTTTCCAAGTTTAGTTGAAGTTGTTGAATATGACGATGAACAGTTGCATGTTTTGAACTGAGAACCACTGCCAATTCCTCAACTGATAAAGCAGGATTTTTTTTCAAGGGCTGCTTCAAGAGGCTTTTCATCAAACTCAACTGGATGTCCGGTTCGATCTTCATCTTCAAGGGTGAAATCTCCACCTCTGAATTTTGCAAACCATCTTCTGCAAGTTCTTTCATTCACACATTCCTCTCCATAAACTGAGTGAATGTTTCTAGCCACTTCGGCTGCTGAGTTTCCTTTCTTGAACTCATAAAGCATTATGTGTCTCAAATGATTCTTGGGTAATTCCATGTTAGCAGGGTTTTAATCAAACAAAATTTAATTTTATTGTTCTCTGAAATAAAATTTGTTCAGTTTAAATGCATCTAAACATAAAAATAATGTTCAGCTCCATTAGACATTATAAAATACTCTTTAAATTTCGTTCATTTTAACAAAAACTTAAAATTCGGACCGAACTTATGGGATGACCTTATAATTGAGATACTTTTTTCCAGGTATTCTAAGATAAGACGTTTAGTAACATTCGACTATTTGTTGTAAGAATCACTGAAAACCCTAGAAAAAAAAAATTAAGTTCCTCCTTAAGTTAAGTTGATTCTGATAATAAATTCAATATAGCCTTTCAATTATGATGTCAAGAACGAAGAGCACAAGAAGATGCAAACAAGTCAAATTTTTGACTTGACAATCTAAATTCAATATATGAGCATCTCACCTTAATATTAAATCTTGACATAATGAACATTTGACATTCCACTGTACCAAACCAAAATATTATATTAGAAACCGATCATTTCTTCTTTGGAACGAAAACAGTGAACTTGAAAAATCACTTTTCTCCAAAACTTTTTATATTTTATAATTTTAGGCATTTTTTTTCTTTCGCACTTTTTGTCATTCCATGAATGCCTTCTGTCATCTGTTTAAAAAATTTTTTTTTTTTTTAACTATGTTACCATTTTTCCTTTTGTGTTCAGGACGTCGAAAATTCATAGCTCCTCGTATCATCGAATCCGTTGTAGCTTTAAGAATTTTTGTCTTTCATTTTTGTCCCTCTCAGTCTCTATTCTGTCATCCGTTACATAACTCATTAAACCACATTTACCCAATACGATAAAATTGTTGCCATCATATTTTTTTTTTCTTTTAGACTTTATTATTCAAAAATTCCAAATGTTCTGTTTTTGAATTGTTTTCATTTTGAATGATTTAAAAAGCAAACTCCATATATTCTCGGCAGCCTTCTGGAGAATAACATCGCCACTTCATCTGTGTGAAAATTGTCCAGGAGTGTATAAATTTCTCTAACTTTTGTGGTACCCACATTCTGAATCTTACCGGTCACAGGAATCCATCCCTGAGTCTGTTTTACAAATAGATATGACTAGCTTAAATCGCCTCTGACCAGCTTACAAAATTTAAGACCAACGGCTCGAATTCAAACACTCTGGTTCCTACGTAAAAAAAATCCTGACCCATCCTGTCACTGTAGAAACTTTTAAATGTAGCCGTCTCTTCTACTCCAATAAAATTGTCTAGCATCCTTTATTATACGGGACTATTGAACATACATAATATTTGAGAGCTATAATCTGTCTTCAAATTTAGTTATTTTTGTTTTGTAGTAATTATCAACCTCAATGGGTTCTCCTCATGCCGACAAATTTCATTGTTGGTAATATATATATATATATTTTATTCAAAAATGAATTCCTGGGATTTTTTTTTTTTAATGTACAGCTGGTAAAAAATTTTTTTCAAAATGTATTGCTGGTAATATTTTTCTTCAAAAAGAATTGCAAGAATGTTGTTTCTATGTATTGCTGGTAAAATTGTTTGTTTTTCAAAAAATCATTGCTTGGTAATATTTTCTTCAAAATGAATTTGCAAAAGAATAATTTTTACAAAGTATTCTTGTATTAAATCTATTTTACATTTTCATTATAAACCTACTTTTCGGGGAACAGAATTACCCATAGATCCCAATTTAACAGGTTCTACAACCCCAGGTCTGGGTTGATTGGCTCAATTCCAAAACATTTCAAAGATTGATCGCTGTTTATCGTTTTTTCCAGGACGGCTTTTTTTTGTTTCCTGTATCTTAATATTTCGTTTGTCTTTAAAACCTTTTTTTCGCTTTACTTATATTCTTCTGGTCTCTTATGTTATATTTTCTGTTGTCCCTTTTATAATTATTTTTTTATAACTATTTTACCAATAGTTGTTCGGTTTACAAATTCCGGTTTTAATCCAGTATTTTGAGAACCGAAAAGCAAGGCAGTGATGAAACAAAGGGGGATTATACATGACAACAAAGACCTACGTTTAATCTTCTGGATTGGGTGGTGAAGAATACTAAATATCAAGATGCGACCTGTCATTTTAAACTATTGACTCAGAAAAAGTATATGTCACAACCATTGACCTTCTGTTGAACTCAGAAAAGTAAATCGGTATATATAATTTTTTAAATGAATCCGTTCCCGTGATTGAACTCAATATGTATTTCCTTCCAGTGGTTTAATATTTGAGCCAGGAAATATGCAATGCTTATTTTTACGGCACGCAAAATGAATGACTGGCGTAGTTATATATTTCTCTTTTAAATCTCTTTCACCATATTAATATACCTTTAGTAACTATTTTCTCAACCATCTGTCTAATCAAGGCATTTATTAAATGAACAGGGTTTTTCAACATGTTCGAAAAATGAGATCACAATCTTAACATGAATCTATACGAATGGCATTATCGACCAATATATGAACCATTGAACTCAGTGGATACAGCCAACGGGCAAAAAAAAAAAAAATTTATTACTAATAGGATTCCACGGGTTTAAATTAAGAAACAACCTGAGGAAATTATCTACATTTCCTGAAAGAACACCGTTTTACTTTAAATGATGTTCTAATCACTTTAAACGTAATTTTCGCTCATATATTTGAGTAGAGCCGAAGAGAACATTTTCCATTAATAAGATTTATTTTTTATTCAGACTGGTAAAAATAAAATACTGTATCCACTAAAAATAACGTTAAAAAGTGATAAAAATGAAGTTCAGTTAAAAACAAATTGAATTGGGTAAAGAAACTAAATAGAATACACAGTCAATTCGGTTTTCATAAATGTTGCGTTGTCCTTTTCTTAGATGTACATGGATGCAAATTTAATATGAAATATTTTGATGGCTGTAAAAATTTGAGAAGAGTTTGGAATTATCAATTTGTAATAGATTAAGTGTAGAGCTGCGTATTTTATGCGTTGTACACAATGCGATCTCAAATTCACTGAAAATTTAAAAGTCCTCCAAAGCGGAAACTCGAAAATTCCTATTTATTAATCATCCTGTTCTTAAAAGTGGAGAAGATATTTAGACCTTTTTTTTATATTTGTTTTTCCTTGAAATATTTTTATCACTTTAAAATTTATTTTTTTGGAGCCTGAGTGCGCATGTTCCTTAATATTATTTCTCGAATGTTCAGGCCTCTAGACAAGATAAAATACTGGTTAAAATAAATAGAGCCTCTACTCATATATTGGCATCGACTAAAAATAATGTTATGGTCAAGGTTAGAACCATGGAAGAACAACACGAAACACAACAGTAGAAATAAACAAAGAATATATTACACAAGAAATAATACAAAAAAGTTTGGTAAGACTGTTCGACTGGTTTGGCGTGACTGCTATCAGCTCGATTCGATTCGATTCACTACAGTCCCAATTCCAAATCCGTTTTAATACTGTTCATTCTGTCAGTCTAGGTAGGCACCATGACAAATAACATTATAATGCGAGATATGGAGAATACAGAGAGAAAGTGTTGTTGTTAGTATTAGTAGTACAACAACAGCAACGTTGGATTTTTTTAATCATTTAGTACTTCATTTTGATGAAGACATTGTCTAGAACATTTCCAAATGTCATCATTTTAAAGGTTTCCATTAAATTAAATATTTAAAAAAACATTTGCAGATTTCTTTTTATTTTCAAAATACCATTTTAAAGGGTATTGAACTGTTAAAAAATATCAGTTTTATCTATGTAATGTGAGCTGCTGGAAAATATCCTCAGAGATAAAAAGATTTTGAAAATATACATGTGGTTTATAGAAGCATGCTTTTTTTATTATTGACCGATTCATGTGAAAATGACAATATTTTTAGAAAATGGAATTAAAAAGGACATGTATATTTTGAATCAGAAATTGATAGGTGAAATTTCTATTTCTATAATGAAGAACGATAGGTTTAAAATATTTGATATTCTTTTCATTGAAGATTGAAAGAACAGAAAACGAGGCATAACGTACCTGTCAAACATAAGAAAATGGATGTGGAGAAAAATAAGAAATAAGACACAATATATTAAGAACTAGCAGCATGACCCGGCGTTGCCCGTGCTTGATTCAAAAATCATACCATTCCATACAGCAATCGCTATCACTTGACTTAAAATATTTTGCCCTTCCTTGCTTTAAAGGAGTGCCTTTTGCTTCTTGCCTATCTTATCACACACTATTTTTTCTAAGCTCTATACTAAACATTCAATCTGTTACGAAAAAAAGAACTAAACAAAATGAACACAAAAAGATCAGCTTTAAAAAAGGACTCGTAACTGAAAACCGAATGAAAAAGAATGTTAACAACAAATAATTTTTTCTCACCTAACCCAGTTCTGCGGAATCAGAATCAACGTTGACTTTAAACAAGCGAATGAGCCAACTGGAGTAAAGTGCCATGCAAATTTAAATTTTTCCCACTTGTGACAAATGCAGCTATCGTCTAAAATTGCGGCCGTGCATTCGTTACACACACACACACACACACATAGATTTTTATATGATCTCAGACTTATGAAGATGTAGTTCGCTTAAATGAACGATAAGGATTCTCTTCCAACAATCTTCGAAAAACTTACGCTTATAAAAACATACTTGCGACCGTCCATAACTCAAGACATTAAATTCTTTACCTATTTTGCAAAATAGAAAATAATCTTGAAAAGAAGGTAGGTGTAGAAAGTGCCATCTTTAGACCTGTAAAATCTAGAAAAATGTTTTAGGTAGGATACTAAATGTTTTATTTGGCGTGTCATTAAGTGCTATATTGTAATAAAGTCGTTCTTCTCCATATTCAGTTTAAATCATTATGCTTGTAAGGGCGTTGAAGTCTAGCTTTGCCGGGGTACTAGCAACCCTGATGGTGGTAATGGCGGGGGTCAGTGATTACATGAAAGAAAGTGATCATGCCCGAAAATGAGTAGACAGATATGCATGTGTAAAATTTCAGATAGAGTATATCTGTAAAAGGACAATATGAACAATCACAAATGAAAAAGTTAGCCGACGCGTATCGTCTTCTGTTGGACTTCATCAAGGCAAATGCGAGGATTTTTATTTTGAAACAAGTATTTATATACAAGGATAAAAATGTCATTGATTTTTCGAAATTTATGAATTGAAGAACGCTCATAAATATTCATCAGGTAAAGGCATGACTATGAAAAGATTAGAACATTAAAATTAAAACTGTTAAATTCATGACCTCATGATCAGTGGCGAAGCTAGAGTAAACGTCACCCGGGGCGGTCCGCTCAAATGTCACTCCAATGACCCCGATTCACCCTATGCTGAATGGTTAGCTGTAGCTAAATTTTCATACATGCTCTACCTCTACTTTACTCTACTGACCGGTACGTTAGTGTTTACATGTATGATCCAAGACAAAATCCAATACCACAAAATAATCAGTTCAAGTCAAAAGATTTTTAAAATGCAACTGTTCACTTTCAGAACAACTAAATACAAAACACGACAATACACAAAAGAATGGCATTCGATATTATGGTCTTAGAATGAATGTTTTCTTGTTTTCATTGTGGCAAACTGGTCAATGACATCGTCAAAATCTATTTGTCTTGTAAGCTCATTTTCAATGGACAGCACAGCCAGATCCGACAGTCTCGATTGGCTCATGGTTGACGTAATTTTCTGTTGCTAATTTTCCGGTGTCCAATTTTCCGGTGCATCATTTTCTGGGTACCATTTATTTAATTATCAATGATGTTTGAAAGTATTTTTCTTGACAAAAATGTTCTATTTAATTTTTAAGCATTTTTCGGAACATTGTAAATCAACTGCATTCTTTTAAAGGTTACCTAGAGAATTTATGCAAATTTTATTTTTTTGTTTTTCTTTATACAAGTAAGATAAATTTACATCGTATTTTGATGTTTTTATGATTTTAGTTTTAGTGATAATTTAAAAACAATAAATATTTATCATTAGTAACAATAATGGAAAATTAAGTTAAAAATTTAAAAGAATCGTTTTTGGAATCGGAAAATAGGCACAATTTTTTCCGATACCGTTTCCGATACCCCCAAAAGTTCCGATTTTTCCAATTCTCGATTCCGATTAATCATCCCAACACTAGTAGTTATATTCAAAAGTATATCGCTCACTCAATGGAAAATTGTATCTCAGCGAATTGATACGCAGGCAAGACTGAAATTGTTGCACTTTTGGCTTCGTAGTTAAAACACCATATCATCCGATAAAATGTTACAACGATGTCTCTTGTTAGTAACCAAGATTGTAGCAACTGAAACACGTGAATGCTGAAAACATTGCTATTTTTCCTACTCATAAATTTCTCGACAATTTATTAGAAAATTTCTGACGGCGGGGGGACAAAACTGGGGGGTCATAAATTATTTCTGGGGGTCATATGCCCGCCTGCGAAACCCTATGTCTCCACAACTGTTTTCAGACTATTTTTGGCACCTTAGCATGGTTGAAAAATTTTGTTGGGGGTGACATTGTGTCACCCCCTCCTGTGCTGGCACCCGGGGCAGTCCGCCCCCCTCGCCCCCACTAATACTAATTTGAATTTTAAAAAAAGAAATCTTTTACTCGCTTTCGTTTCTTATACATTAAATTGTGTCATCTTCGTATCTTATTTTGTTAAGGTTGTAGTCGCTAATGCTAAATCCAGTTAGGTTTTCCAATTCTCTCACAATTGCCTCGCTGTATCGGTTGAACAGGTCCGGTGAGAAGATGCATCCTTGCTTTACGCCCCTGTCTATTTTTGTAACTGAACTCGTT